>WWET01004364.1:112003-122920 GCA_011038615.1 Limnodynastes dumerilii | reverse complement strand
ATATAGCATGATTCTCCTCTGGTGTTACCAGTGTTCTCCTCCTTGCCTCGCCTCCCCTCACCGATCAAATCAAGCTCGGGACGTAAGTTACGGGGAGAAAACAAAAAAGCAACACAGACGCCCTAATATGGTTCCTCCTCCTCCCTTATAATATCGACAAAATAAACAAAAATCCAACTTGGTGTCGTTTATTTCTTTCTCTAATCATGCAGGGCTTCATAAAAAACATTAAAAATCTGTCTGGGCAAAATGTCATACAGCCAGGGGTGTAGAGTGTGGTGACCGGTTCCTCCCGTAACCAACGGGCCCAATGGTACCGGGAAGGGACCTAATCTACCACCTACCCTTGCACTGCGAAGTCAGCCAGGGAGATCAGTGCGCCGCTACCCACAACCAACACGTTTCAACACGTGTATGTCTTTCTCAAGGTTTGTGGGATTGTAGCGGGTGCCGGGTCTAAGTAGCGGCACATCATCCCCTACGTCACGGACATCTTCATCCTTATACAACAAAGCAATTTCTACATATAGGCTCCATTTCCAATCCAAAGTAGGTCCATACAGTAGATACATAATATAAAAACATATTTGGGGTAAAATTATTTGATATTACAAACATCTATTTCTGTTTCCAGTCTGGCGATCGGCTCCTGGGTCCTGTGTTCCATATTAAAGTTCTACAATATATCGCATAGAAAGTGCATAGTATAATAATTATACTATATCTGCACTCTTTTAACTATATATTTTCTATCTTTAGGCTATAGTTGGAGGCACGTTGCACTTTCCGGACACGAAGGCACCTTCTTACCATGGACACATATCTTAGGAGAGGAATCACTTTATATTTAATAGCACGTTTGCACTTTATTGTATATTAAGCACTGTTATTGTCATGCTTTGTAATATATGATACGAGACCTACATATAAATATTAATTAAGGCTTTTTTTGCACTTTATTGAATTATTTATTATACTATGCACTTTCTATGCGATATATTGTAGAACTTTAATATGGAACACTTTAATTTGTTCACTTTTTTGACACTATTTCTCGATTGTAAATTTGAAATAACACCTGTCAAGAATTTTTTAGGTATTTAGTATGTTCTAGCACCCAGTACTGGTATGAATAAGTAGTGTAGTCCCCCAATGGGATAGCTGTCCCATATCCAGAATATGTTTTTTTATCATTGCTATGCCCGGCGGCAGGACTTAGGAATTGAACATCGATCTAAAGTAGAAACCGATACCACTGAACCACTCGAATTGTGTATTTGCACATTGCACTGACCCGTTTTAATCAGCTAGGAATTGACCGAAATAGAGAGTATACCCCCTTTTGTAGCACTAAGCACTTTTAAGGGGTATATGAAGTCCCTTTCCGTGGTGGTTGTTGTGTACCCACGGAGATGTTTTTGTATATATATGTTACTAATATACTGTGCCTACGGAGAAGATGTACCTATATATTATGGCTGGGTCTGGCGGTAGGACCCAGGAGCCGATCGCCAGACTGGAAACAGAAATAGATGTTTGTAATATCAAATAATTTTACCCCAAATATGTTTTTATATTATGTATCTACTGTATGGACCTACTTTGGATTGGAAATGGAGCCTATATGTAGAAATTGCTTTGTTGTATAAGGATGAAGATGTCCGTGACGTAGGGGATGATGCGCCGCTACTTAGACCCGGCACCCGCTACAATCCCACAAACCTTGAGAAAGACATACACGTGTTGAAACGCGTTGGTTGTGGGTAGCAGCGCACTGATCTCCCTGGCTGACTTCGCAGTGCAAGGGTAGGTGGCAGATTAGGTCCCTTCCCGGTACCATTGGGCCCGTTGGTTACGGGAGGAACTGGTCACCACACTCTACACCCCTGGCTGTATGACGTTTTGCCCAGACTGATTTTTAATGTTTTTTATGAAGCCCTGCATGATTAGAGAAAGAAATAAACGACACCAAGTTGGATTTTTGTTTATTTTGTCGATATTATAAAGGAGGAGGAGGAACCATATTAGGGCGCCTGTGTTGCTTTTTTGTTTTCTCCCCGTAACTTACGTCCCAAGCTTGATTTGATCGGTGAGGGGAGGCGAGGCAAGGAAGAGAACACTGGGAACACCAGAGGAGAATCCTGCTATATACTTCTGCTATGAAGAAAGAAAGTAGTCTGTAAGTAGGCTGTACATATATTCGGGATTACCATCATCACTGATCATCCATTTATTTCTATATGTATTGAGATTTTTAAGGATCTAATATCTTTTGCCTGCATTGAAGTTTTTGGTGGTGATAGAAGGAGCATTACATTTAAAACTCCCTTATATAATACCTCACATAAAGGGTGAGGAGGTGAGTTGGGTATTGTACCTGAAAAGATTGGTTACCCAGTAGGAACTGTCTGCACTAGGGCACTTGTGCCGGATCTCTCCCCTTTCTTTCCCGAGGCTCTGCTGACTGGCGGGTACTATTGTGCATTGACGATTCTGGAGCAAGCAAGCTACTAAGGATCGTCATCCCATGAACGCATCATACAGAGGGAGAATTATTGGACTCTAGAAGGACCTTCCCCTGTTGTTTTGAAACAAACAGTGATCAAGGTCTGTGTATTTATATGTACATTACAGAGTGGTGTCTTGACCATTTATTAGTTAGATAACCCCTATGTTCTAGCGCTTTGGATACCACGGCTATTTATGTTTAATGTATACCTAACCTCCACCTTGTCTAGATCTGTGTGATAGGGATTCTGTGGAAGCTAGGAAGTGAGGGCAGAGGGATAACGCCCCCCTACCGTGGTCTGTTGCTGCTGTGTACCATACGCAGGAGGTGTTATTATTTGTTCTTACTATAGAATTAAATAAATATTTATATATTTTTTATTAAATCAGTGAGAGAAGTGAAGGTATGGCCTTCCTCGTATACCCCCTCACCTGGGTGTTACATGCCGCCACGCTTGTCATGGCAACATGTGATTTCTTACCCTCTCTGCAGGCCTTTGCACCATGCATGGCCTACACATGTCTGTTACTAGGAGCTGCTGCAAATATTGGGCACGCCCTTCCTCCCTCTGCCTTTTATGACCTTCTGGCTGCTCAGTTACTGACAGGTCACACAGGCAATCAGAGCCGTAGGCAGGGATCTGCCAGCCAATCACTGGCCAGCAGTCCTTTCTATAGTCCTGGCAGTGCCATTCATCCACTGTCAGTTATAGCATTAGGTTTCTTGTGCTTTCCTGCTCTTGCTGCTAGTGATTTTTCTCTGCAATTTCTGAGTGCCCTGTTCTATTCCCTTGCCATCCCTCTGCATTTAACCTGACTTCTTGATCCTTGCCTCTGTTACTGCGCTGCACCTAGTCTCTCCTTGTGTAATCTTCCAATCTTTCTCTGCCACTCTATACAATATACAATATTTGCACATGGGCATATATACTTCTTTTTTTAAATGCAATAATTGAAAAAAAAGGCATTGTTTTTGCATTCATCATTGCTTTAGGATTACTGACTTCAGGTTGTTTATTTTATTTTATTTACTATTTACATACACTTTATATTTTTCATACATTTTAACTAGACATGGAAGATTGTTTTTGTGTGACTCTTTAGGACAGGCTTAACTGTAAACATATTTTCACAAGATATGCAAAACAATAAATAACAGTACTAGAGTAACAATAGCATTGTGTTATAATAAACCTATCTTTACAGTTTGATAAAGTCAGCAAAAAAGTAGTAGAAGCACTAGCAACTTTACAGTGTTAATTATATCAAATTATAAAAATAGACTCCTCAGCCGCTTCAGGAAAGGAATGGGTCCCATAAAAAACAAATTAAAGAGAGAAAAGAAGCGCTACAGGAGTCTAAATTTTATTAAGACAATAAAAAAGAAAGATCAATATTAAAAATACACATATAACCTCTGCAAACAAATACTGGTGATCTTGGCTGTTAATCAGACAGCTCAAAATTAACCTAAGACCACAATGGAGCTCCACTCAGTATAATCGCAGTAAGTCTCTTGTCTGCTCACAAGATCTGAGCTTATAAATTGTAGAATTAGTGTAGAAAGAAATCTTCAGCCTAATAAAATCTACAGTAGGAGACAATTTTCCACATAGTTCACAGAAATAGAACAAAGGTTTCCGTTTGTAGACCAGCTTTAGCAATGATAAAAGAAATAGATACTGTTGTTGCAACCGGCAAGATGTAGTAAACAGATAATGCCCAGGCTCAACACACGCAGATGGCGCTAGAGCGAGTGACTCGTGTGGCAATCAGCTTTCAACAATGTTTATACAAGTCGGTATGTAGTCACTTTAAACGATAATGCTGTCCAGCGGTGTACTATTGAGGATAGTATATAAGCAATATGATCTTAAAAAACCGTTCTCACCATTAGAAGTCCTTTACTTGATCTCCGTTCTTTTAGCAAGCATTGAAGCTGTAATAAATTGCTAATGGTACTTGTTGGGGAGATTGGCTGGAGAGTCAGGACGTAGGTCCTATAGTAGATGAAGGTGCTTACTTGATCCCCGGCAACACGACTGCCAACTGCTCTGGTGTAGTCGTAGGTGCTTACTAGAGACGGGATATAGGCAGCATGTGTGGCTTTGAGATCAGTCCGCAGTTTATTACTTTTCTGGGGAGATTCCCCACAATTGAAGCAACGGTCCAAGGCTAAACAGCCGCAGCAATTACCGTCGTTTGCACCGACGGGCAAAGTTCCACTGTGGAAATAGTAGATAGACTTGTGGATAGCAGTCTGAAGTTTGGCATGTGCAGAGGTTCAGATAGCAGAAACTTCAACACATTATTCTTCAATGGTAGTTTCATCAGGATGTAAGGAGAGCATGACTTCCTATTTAAACATGTTCATAATTAAGCAAGGTGTTCTATTAACTCCTTCTGGTTCAGACCAAATCACAAGTATGGGACTGATTCTTTTAAAATTGTGAACAGTGTATTATATAATAGTAAATCTAAACATAAATAAATATAAGGATATATATAGGGATATTTGTTTGCACAATGCATAGATAATTTCAGTAGTTAGAAAAACAACAGAAAAATAAATAATAAATATAGAAAATAAAAATGCTGTCCAGCGGTGTACTATTGAGGATAGTATATAAGCAATATGATGTTAAAAAACCGTTCTCACCATTAGAAGTCCTTCACTTGATCTCTGTTCTTTTAGCAAGCGTTGAAGCTGTAATAAATTGCTGATGGTACTTGTTGGGGTTATCGGCTGGAGAGTCAAGACGTAGGTCCTATAGTAGATGAAGGTGCACACTTAATCCCCGGCAGCACCACCGCCAACCGCTCTGGTGCAGTCGAAGGTGCTTACTGGAGACAGGATATAGGCAGCATGGTTTTGAGATCAGTCCGCAGTTTATTACTTTTCTGGGGAGATTCCCCACAATAGAAGCGACGATCAAAGAATAAATAGCCGCAGCAATTACCGTCGTTTGCACCGACGGGCAAAGTTCCACTGTGGAAATAGTAGATAGACTTGTGGATAGCAGTCAGCAGAGACTCTGAAGTTTGGTAGGTGCAGAGGTTCATATAGCACAAATCTCAACGCTTTTCTCTACAATGGTAGTTTCATCAGGAGGTAAGGAGAGCATACAGCCTGACTTCCTATTTAAACATGTTCATAATTAAGCCAGGTGTACTATTAACTCCTTCTGGTTCAGACCAAATCACAAGTATGGGACTGATTCTTTTAAAATTGTGAACAGTGTATTATATAATAGTAAATCTAAACATAAATAAATATAGGGATATATATTTGTTTGCACAATGCATAAATAATTACAGTAGTTAGAAAAACAACAGAAAAATAATAAATAATTAAAAATAGATAATAAAAAATAATAAATAAAAATAAGCTTTAAATTAAGAAACAAAAAATAGAGATACAAATAAATATAAATTAAATAAAAATAATAAAAGATAAAAATAAATATAAAAAAAATAAAAATAAAGATAAAAATAAAATTAAAATAATAAGTTACAGTAACATAAATAAAGAATGTGGGCTTTGTTTAAAGAGGAATTATTGGTTATAGGACCAGTCTAAGGACAAGCTCCAACGAGAACATAGGAGTCTAGCTTAAGGTTTCACTTGAAATTATTACCCCAAAGCAGATGGTTACATAATATACAAAAGAGATATTATATTTAAAATAAATAATATTGAATTCAAATGATTTCAAGTGAAACCTTAAGCTAGACTCCTATGTTCTCGTTGGAGCTTGTCCTTAGACTGGTCCTATAACCAATAATTCCTCTTTAAACAAAGCCCACATTCTTTATTTATGTTACTGTAACTTATTATTTTAATTTTATTTTTATCTTTATTTTTATTTTTTTTATATTTATTTTTATCTTTTATTATTTTTATTTAATTTATATTTATTTGTATCTCTATTTTTTGTTTCTTAATTTAAAGCTTATTTTTATTTATTATTTTTTATTATCTATTTTTAATTATTTATTATTTTTCTGTTGTTTTTCTAACTACTGTAATTATTTATGCATTGTGCAAACAAATATATATCCCTATATTTATTTATGTTTAGATTTACTATTATATAATACACTGTTCACAATTTTAAAAGAATCAGTCCCATACTTGTGATTTGGTCTGAACCAGAAGGAGTTAATAGTACACCTGGCTTAATTATGAACATGTTTAAATAGGAAGTCAGGCTGTATGCTCTCCTTACCTCCTGATGAAACTACCATTGTAGAGAAAAGCGTTGAGATTTGTGCTATATGAACCTCTGCACCTACCAAACTTCAGAGTCTCTGCTGACTGCTATCCACAAGTCTATCTACTATTTCCACAGTGGAACTTTGCCCGTCGGTGCAAACGACGGTAATTGCTGCGGCTATTTATTCTTTGATCGTCGCTTCTATTGTGGGGAATCTCCCCAGAAAAGTAATAAACTGCGGACTGATCTCAAAACCATGCTGCCTATATCCTGTCTCCAGTAAGCACCTTCGACTGCACCAGAGCGGTTGGCGGTGGTGCTGCCGGGGATTAAGTGTGCACCTTCATCTACTATAGGACCTACGTCTTGACTCTCCAGCCGATAACCCCAACAAGTACCATCAGCAATTTATTACAGCTTCAACGCTTGCTAAAAGAACAGAGATCAAGTGAAGGACTTCTAATGGTGAGAACGGTTTTTTAACATCATATTGCTTATATACTATCCTCAATAGTACACCTATACAGCGCTGGACAGCATTATTGTTTTAAGTGACTAAAGACCGACTTGTATAAATATTGTTGAAAGCTAATTGCCACACCGAGTCACTCGCTCTAGCGCCATCTATGTGTGTTGAGCCTGGACATTATCTGTTTACTACATCTTGGCGGTTGCAACAATAGTATCTATTTCTTTTATCAACGCTAAAGCTGGTCTACAAACGAAAACCTTTGTTCTATTTCTGTGAACTATGTGGAAAATTGTCTCCTACTGTGGATTTTACTAAGCTGAAGATTTCTTTCTAAACTAATTCTACAATTTATAAGCCCAGATCTTGTGAGCAGACAAGCGACTTACCGCAATTATACTGCATGGAGCTCCATTGCGGTCTTAGGTTAATTTTGAGCTGTCAACAGTCAAGATCACCAGTATTTGTTTGCAGAGGTTATATGAGTATTTTTAATATTGATATTTCTTTTTTATTGTCTTAATAAAATGTAAACCCCTGAAGCGCTTCTTTTCTCTCTTTTATTAGTTTGATAAAGTAATGGGGATAGGGAGAGACTGTTTCCTTTCTGCTGTGATAGTGATTATGTAGCCTGCTGCAGGGATCTTAAAAGAGATGAATGTCTTACCTTCTGATGGAGGGCAGAGCCCACATAAAATATTCATGAGTGTTGATTTCCCAGTGCCATTATGTCCAAGCAGAGCAGTTATCTGACCTTCATAGATATCCAAGGTTAACCCTAGTGTTAAAAATAAGATCATCAAAAGCATTAGTAATCTAGTCTTGTATTCTGCACAATTTCCTTATACTGCTATTGAATGGAAATATTAAAAAACCTAGTTTAATTTAATTATAAATAAACAGATACACAGCTAGGAAAATTCTGTATTTGAATTGACACATTAGGCAGGATCCATCTTAATAACGACAGCCAATTTACATGTGTGAATACCAAAAATGTGCCAACATTTTTTTATTTATATGTATTATACAGTAAGGATTATAGTAATCAATCTGCTCTATCACAGGACATTTCAGACACACCACAAACAAGCAGAAGCTGCAAAATGAATACAATAAATTATTGGACCTTGCCAAATACACTATAAGATGAAACCTGCCGAAAAGCTTTCGAGGGCAGATTAAATTAGGTTTATGTATACAGTATATTGTAATCACATTTTATTTGACTTCTGAGGTTTATGTATACAGTTTATTGTAATCACATTTTATTTGACTTCTGAGCAAGTGTTAACCTTAACATTCCCCTCCCCGCAGCTTGACCCTAAGACTCCCCGCCTCGCAGCCTAAACCTAAGACAGTCCATTCTATTTATAATTATCACTATCACGCTGTCATAATAGCAATCACACTGCTCATACCATCGCACAACTCATACCATCTTAGAGTTCATACTATTAGCCTGCCCATACCTTCTCATGCCCATACCATCTCACTATCCATACATTATCATGTCCATACTATTACACTGCCCATACTATCATTCACCCACTGCCCATACTATCACTCACAAACTACACATACTATCACTCACACACTGCCCATACTATCACTCACACAGTACACATACTATCACTCACACACTGCCCATCACTCACACACTGCGCATACTATCACTCACACAAAACACATACTATCACTCACACACTATCGATACTATCACTCACACAGTCAAATAAGCAGTTAAATAGAACCAGCTGCACTAAAACTGCAGCTGTCAAGAGATATCCTAGAAGGTCCTATACCCTCCAGTAAGTGAAAAGAAAGTATCTGTGTTTATTTTTCCTAAGGTAGGATGTTATTCTGACCATCTAGGACCATCAGCGCTTAGATAGTGTCTGGCAGGTGCTTTTAATTGCATTCAGTAGGATCTTTCTGTTGGCACTTTAATATACCTAATATTATGACTTTTCATCCATTTATTAATAATAATTGAGCTTGTTTTTATTTATTGATTTGTGTTGTGATTGGTTTCAGGTGTGAATAAATTGGATTTCATTTTGATTCATCACTTTTATGTTTCTCTATTTTTGCATGTAATCCTATGGAGCATTACAGAGGAATACTATTTTAACAGACTATAAAAAGCACCTGCCAACACTTTTAATTCACATAATTTAGATTGTCACAGCACTGTTAGAGGGTTATCTGTTTATTATCACTCACACTATGCCCACCATACCATCACTCACACAGTTCCCACCATACAATCATTTACACTGCCCATCATACTATGACTCACACAGTGCCCACCATACCATCACTCACACAGCGCCCACCATTATAGCTGTAAGCTCTTGATCAGCCCCAAAACAATCTGCCACCACTAACAAATGTAAGCAGAGGTATGCTGGACTAATAGTTCCCTGACAGTTGTGCATTCTAGATAACCTATATAGTCTGTATTGTATTGATAATTCTAAGGCAATGTATTTCTAAAAATCTTCAATTATACAAATGTGTGGTATTAAATCTGGGCAACATTTGACAATTTCTTTTAGAAGTATAAAATATAATTAGAATTTAATAAGGATACTAAATATTATACTCGAACATACTCTAAGCAAAAGAACTGTCTGTTGTCAAGTTAATATCTTACAAAGGGGTGTGGGTAAAAGCTGAAAACATACTAAATGTATTGAAAAAGTCGTAAACCCTGTTAAATGCATTAGAAAAGTCCCACAAAAGCCAGATACACACACACCTTGCTGTATACACAGGGAATTTACACAAAAAACTGAAAACGTATACCGTAACTTTATATAGTAGAGTAATGGTCCACCAAAGAAAATAACAAAACACTCTATGCCATAAATGAACTGCATTTACACGAAAACACATGGATGCGCCAAAATAAAATCCAGAAACCTTGGTGTGCCCCAACCTTGGTGTTTAAGAGGTTTGATTGTGCCGCTGTGAAGCGTCAAAGGGGGCGTGGTCAACCCAATGGAAGAGTGGTCAACACATTGGTGGCACAGCTGTGCATCCAGTTTTAAACCACACATATACACACATTAGATGTACTCCAGTGCATGCTATGCCTACACATATCCCCCTCTCAACTCATCACCCCCCCTTCCCTCCACCATCTCCCTATTCTTATCATCACCCCCCCTCCCCATTCTCTTTATTATTTATCTATCCCCTTCATAATTCCTCTTCATCAGCTCCTTCTCCCCATTCACCTTATCATCTCCTCCTCATTTCCCATCCCTTTCATCTCCAACTCACCAGTATTACTATCATGTGTCTCCAGATCCCCTCCAGGATACCCATCATGTCTTCCCAGCCCCCCAGTATCCCTATTATGTGTCTCCAGCCCCCCCATACTCCCATCATATGCCTCCAGCTCCCCAGTATTCACATTATGTCTCCAGCTCTACCCCTAGGATCCCCATCATGTCTACCCAGCCCCCCAGGATCCCCATCTTGAGTCTCCAGCTCCTTCAGGCAGTACTGCCATCATGTGTCTCCAATCTCCTCCCGAGTATTCTCATCATGTGTCTCCAGCAACCTAATGTTTAGGTTTTGTTTTATTATCTCCCCTGCGCTACCAGGAACGCTCGTTGGTTACTTGTCTTCTGGAAGTTAAAGTTGAGAACCAAACTTATTGCTGTTTTTTTTTTTTTTTGTATTAGTACCCCCCATCCTGTGCAATCAGCC
>WWET01004364.1:44753-61741 GCA_011038615.1 Limnodynastes dumerilii | reverse complement strand
GCATCATTCACTCTTTCAATACAAATTATACAGGACTCCTACGCAGGGCTGGTACTAGGTTGTTCGTCACCCACCTGTTTAACAATTTAACACCAGTGACCATCATAGATTATAGTAAGCGTTATAAACACAATCTTGTAGTTACAATAAAAGAAAGTAAATCAGATAGTGTTCAAGTCTCCACTATGCAATTCCCACTTCATCTCTAAAACCGCCACACAATACAGACTATATATTTTATGTGTTTTTTTTTATATATGTATCTCCAGGCTCCCATTATTCCCCATGTCTCCCCAGCTCACAGTATTCCCCATCATTTCTCTCCAGCCCCCCAGTATCCCCCATCATGTCTCTAAAGTCTCCCCAGAATCCATCATGTCTTCAGCCCCCAGTTCCCTAATCATGTCTCCAGCCCTCCAGTATCCCCCCCCCCTCTCCCCCCCCCCCCCCCCCCACCGCTGCTATAATGTAAATAAATAAATAATATCGGCCCTGCATGGCATGCTGATTCCTGTAGTACTACTCACGGCCAGAGCCATTATGGCTCCAACTGTGGATTTACTAATAAGACCTTTTAGTGGAACGGCCAAATCAGAGGTGCAAAGAAACCCCCTGAATAGCCCCCCCCCCCCACCGCTGCTATAATGTAAATAAATAAATAATATCGGCCCTACATGGCATGCTGATTCCTGTAGTACTACTCACGGCCAGAGCCATTATGGCTCCAACTGTGGATTTACTAATAAGACCTTTTAGTGGAACGGCCAAATCAGAGGTGCAAAGAAACATGCACCCCTGAATAGTAGCGGATCCGCATACTCTGAATCCAGGCCATACTGTATATGTACACATATATGTACATAGGACACATATAGTTTAATTTAGTAAACTATAAATTATTACACATAAACATCTTTACCTGATCCAAGACATTGCCCAGAAGCTAATGACATGATACTCTCTGTAACATTATTTGCTGGGAAGTATCCAACAGAGGGAAATGGAAAATCAGTCTCGGTAAGTAGATCATTTGGTGTTCCTTCATAATGCTTGTTTGGCATGAACAAGACAAGAAGCAGCCACAATAATGACCAGATTATTGGGTAAAAGATTTCCTGTATCAAGAGAAATAGAAGTCACATGTAAAGTCACATGTAAAGTGTTAGCCCATACAAACAATTTTTAGATCCTTATTTATAAATTTAGGATATTGCACTTTAATTAAACAAGACATTTTACATGTTACAACAATATTGTTTACTCTACATTTATTAACCTTACAAATTTTTATTACATATTGATGACAGAATTTGTTGTTTGTTTTCACTAGTATAATACTATATTGATGTAACAATTGCTCCACATAAATCAACATTCTACTTACAAATATGTGGCCAGTACTGCCCCATGGGCGTCTGAACTGGGTCTCACGCCCCGGCTGCCATCTTAATTCACAGAGCCGCAACTGCCTGCTTCAGTATATCAGTAGCATGCTGCTACTCTGTATATGAAGCTGCTGGTGAGTAGTATTGGATGGGGTTGGGCAGAACCATTATCTATACATACAGATAGCAGCTCCAGCAATCCCCGCCGCTACTTATTGTTTACTGGGTTGGAATTCCATTCACCATTCTCACCTTTATCTTATTTCTATTTTACTTTCACTAGGCAGAATTTAATTATTAGATATCAAATTTAAGAATACAATTTATTTTTATGTGATGGTTGCAGTTATAGCTCAAGTGTGACTATCATTGCATATCACTGTTTAAACCTTTGGAAAGTCTGAAATAAAACATATGACTAGCTAAACAACACAATGTTTTAATACTACTTGTGTCTCTCTTATTGCTTATTACTATTGTGAAGCTTGTGTAATATGAACTAAAGTTGTCAACATCGCACTCAGTGACCATGATAACTGATACTGTGCTCAGAAGGGCTTATACAGAGTAAAGCTAAAAATGACTTCAGCGTACATGAATAATCCAGCAGAGAGGGCATGTACCAGAGTTCAGCTATCAACAAGCACAACCAAGTAACTTCTCTGTCAGAACATACAGGGTATATTTTAGAGATCAGTCCAGCAATTTAGTGGCCTCTTCCTGATAAATATCATGTTTAAATGTAATTGTACTAATATAAAATAAAACTGAACAACATTGTTTTAGTTCAGCTTGACAGTAATAGATGTTTGTATGCTTTAATAAACTCATTACAGACTTGTCAATGTCATTCAAGTATTCAGGTATTTTAAATTCGTCATGAGTGTCATGATCTGGAAAGGCAAAGGGCCTGATCCAGACTCAATAACGACAGCCAATTTACACACACGGCATGTGTAAATCTAGCTGTGGGAACGCACTGCGCATGTGCATGGCAGATGTTACGCATTAAATCTCTGATCGTGCATAACTTGTATCTAACTCGATACGACTAGGCGTGACATCCATACGCAAGTCGAAAATATGCATTGTTTGAGGAGAGAGGCCTTTAAATTGTACAGTATGTTACGCACTTATGTACGACAAGGCATGTCACACGACAAGAGATATACAAGGAAAAGTTAAGGTAGGGTTCTGAACACGTAATTCAGCTAAGTTACATGCGTGTGAGGCAAGTGCTAGGGGGAGTACATTAAACTTAGTAGTGCATAATTCGGGTATACTTGTGTGTATAAAACAACCTTTGGGTCTGTATCAGACCCAAAGATAGTAAGGACCTGCTAATGTTCTGTCACTACTCATATTGTCAAAATTTATATATTCACTTTATTCACTTTACCCCATTTTCCAGGATGACAAAGAAATCCACCCACAGGACCGTATGCAGAGCTCCGGCCGCATTGTAATTGCGGCCGGAGTTTTCAGAAAAGTGCTACTGCGCATGCGCAGTAATTTTGTAACGTAATCTATGTTACTTCTTGCAAGATAGATTGCGTATACACGGTCTTAAGACTGCGTATACGCAGTCTACGTTGCAAAGAAGTAACATTGATTACGTTACAAAATTACTGCGCATACGCAGTAGCACTTTTCTGAAAACTCTGGCCGCAATTGCAATGCGGCCGGTGCTCTGCATACGGTCCTGTGGGTGGATTTCTTTGTCATCTTGGAAAATGGGGTAAAGTGAATAAAGTGAATGTAAAGTGAATAAAGTGAATATATGTATGTTTCCACATACATATATTCCCGATTATTAGCTTGGCAAAGTTGTAAGTTAACTGAAACCTTTCTAAGTAGCTATAGTAGAGAAATTCTATAGACAAATTGCAGCAATTAGTGATTTTTGTTTATATTGCTGCAGGAGTACAAAATTTTCATGCATAATAAAAATACAATCTCATGTCTGTGCAGGCTTGAATGGTAAACAGGAAGCTGTCTCATTTTTAGGGAAGCTACATATTTTTATTTGAAAATATTTATTCCAAACTGTCAATGTCTACAAGCAATATCTTGATTGAATTAACAAATGTGCCCTTAATTGGTTGCATATTATACAAACATTCATGTCAGAAAATGATGCTAGAGGCAGTAGTAAACTACATACGTTAAGCTAATAAACTCTACTTTATAGAGTTTATTGTGTACTATTGTTTTATTTTTTAAGACATCAAGATATTTAGCGCAAGGGGTCAATAAATGCAATAAAAAAATGTTTGAAATTGTTCTTACATACCAGTAATGTGTCCTTTCTTGCCTTACATTTAACAAGGTAATTCTTGTAAAGCAGGGTTTTCGTTTGTGCCCAGACTCCAATATCTTTAATATCGGAGGACATTTTACAACAATCTAACAAACAAAAAAACAAATATGCCATGTTAGAGTAACTAATTAAAAACCCTTTTTTGCTTAACAAACATAAATATTATTAGTCTTAAGAAAAAAATTTACACCCTCCTTGTGTGATTGATTAGTAAACCTTCTAATGACACACCTTCCTTACTCTAACCAAACCAAGCCTCCGTAAATTAGAACTTGAATAATCCATGGTCTAGCAAAGCCTTGTGTATGCCTACCACTGAATCATGTTACCTTTTTCCAGAAACCTATATTAGAACATAACAAAATCCCTGTGTCTCAGCTAGTGTGGCTGGCACTTTGACATGGCATAACGCTCATGTGGGTTTTCCTTAGTAGAAGTCATATTAAATCTGGTGTCCACACAGCACTAAGGTGGTGGGGTACCCAAAATTTGCACGCTATCAACACCTGGCTTTACCAGCCTGATCTGGTGGAACCATAGAAAGGTGCACTGCAGCTTGGGATTCCCTACCCTCTCACCACTACCATGATTCCAGCAAGCTCAAGACTAGTTGGACTGTGATCGGCTTTTCAATAACCCTTACCTCAACCCTAACCCCTGTCCCAAACACTAATTTAAAAACTATTTCTTATATTAGAGGCATGAACAGAATTTTGCAGATTCAACCCTCTTGGGGAATGAGCCCTGTTGCCAACTAATCTGCTGTTGTAATCATGTTGTGGAAACCCTCTATGGTTTTTCTGGCCCAGTTTGATAAAGCCTTGTGCTAATAGCAGCAAAATTGAGGTGTTCCAGGCCAGGTTTGTAAACACTAGTGGTTTATAGTTAATATAGTTAAGGTTGTTAGCGAAATCTTTTATGCTGTATAGCCGGCACAATTACGCAACATGACCAATAATTGCTGTCTCTTTATGCATACTCACCATGGGACGGTTCCAGATCTCCATCCGACACCCGACTCCCACAAGCTGCTTGTGGAAGTCATGTGTCAGGAAGAAGTGTGCATAAACCGGGCAGATGTTGCTTAATGGCTCTTCTTACATATAGAACTTTGTACACTAGGAGATCCATCTGATGGGGCATTCCTTTACATCTGCATGCCTAATCCCTGCAAGGGGGGCAGGGATAGGCAATGTAGATGATGCTGAATAGACAGCAGTATGCACTTCCAAAAGAGAGCTTAAGGTAGAGTTCTGGACACATATGTGTCCTGAACTTCGTAAGTGAGAGAGGAGTAAAATAGGAGCTTACCTCCACCTCACCTGTAGTCTTTCTGACCTCCGTGCATAGGGAACACACACAGAGGTCTGGATCAGGCCCCATGCAATGAATGTGACCATAAGATAATTATCAGCTAAATGCCCCAATAATTGTATAGTTACAGCCCCAATTATTGTTACAGCCCCACCACCAAGCAAAGGGGATGGGGAGTTAGCGAAAAGCAAGTCAATAAGCTTTTAAAGCTATAAACATAATGTGAAATTACATCCAATTTGTTAATGTCTGTAAACTAGCATTGTTCAAACAAGGTTTTGTATTAAATGGTTATATAAAACTTCTGCTTTCTTTCATGCATTGGGCTTTAATTCTGTCCAATCAAGCTATTTCTGGCAGCATCAATTTTTGGCAGTGCAAATTTTACTTTTATCTTAGCATCATTGCTTGCACACAACTCCTTCTTTCCATATTGCATTTGAAATAAACAAGAATAAAGAAAGGCTACCTACCACTGCCAAATTTCAATGAAAGTGTAATGTTTAAATACAACTTTAAAATAATACTTTAAATAAATTTTTGACAATACAGTATACAATATGGCAATACAAAAGCATTTTACTAAATTAGTACATGAAACTTATTCCAATAACTGAACTTGTCATGAGACTAAAATTAAACATTTTAAAACCAATTCTCATTTGACTGGATCCAGATATACAAGAAAAATGGGCATCTTCTGATCGTTACTGACACATGTTCAAGTGCCACATCCTGGGACCATTTCCAATGGGGGTGGCATGTAGGACAGGGAATTATGCAGATGACAGTGAGGGTGTGCTGAACACACTTCATACTATCCAGACTTCTGAGCTGTCCACATTTTAAGTGTAGACAGAGCAGAGGTTTTAAAGTAGGAACTTCGATCTTGAGATAAGTCTATACAAGCAAGGGGAATAGTCTTTCTTCACCCAGATGGAAGGCTGGATCCAGAGCACAGAACTCTGACAGATCACTTCTGCACAACTCAGGTTCAGGTCTAATAAAAATACTCTGTTTTTTTTATTTAATGATGCTCAGTTGGTATTAAAGAGCAAATATAATATCTGCTACATTTATGTAGAGTGCTTTGGGTGATAAAAGCACAAATCTGTATACACTAGTAGGTTCCCAAATTCCTGTTTATCAGAGACAGCATGAGAAATCAGGAGGCAACCAAGAAGCAAAAGGAGATGTACAGGATTAGATATCACCGATATCTCTGTCTTCTCTCTTCAAAAATCCCAGGTCAATAAGTATATAAAAGATTCATAAGAAATTTTAAAAAATGGCTTGTACTGTAGTAAGAGCTATGTATATGAACATTAGCTGGTTACATTAGAAGGCAATATTAAGGTGATTTTTCAGAAACACAGCCAGACTATTTATTTTGTTTTGTGAATTTGTAAATAGGACTAGAATAAAATATGAATACACAATAAAGGGTGTATAATCTCTACACAAAGATGCTGCACTGCGCTGCTGATGAGTATTAAATCAATAGAAAATGGATTAGCAAAAGTAAACCCACCCCATGATGTGCCTTTATTTTGCCAACCCTATTTACTGTCAGATATATTTTCTCATCAAGCATGCATTAACTATATCAATTTAATGACATCATCTTTGAAATGCCATCTTCATTAAACCCAAATGGAAACAACGTACTCTTGATAATAACCATGGGCCGTATTCAGACTTAATAACGTTCCTAAAAATACACAAGATGTGTGTATATGTTTGCGTTTTTTGCCCATTCTGTGCATGTATAAGTGCACATTACGCATGGAGTTGATCTCCGTACCTAATGAACTCTATAAGAATGGGCATGCATGCTAGCACTTAAGAAGTACAAGGAAAAACAAAGTGGGTGGGGGGGCATTTAAACTGGACAGTATGGGCTGGTTTAGGCACTTCCATTCTTACTTTAGCAAACTGCACACGTTATGCACAGAAAGTTATAGTAGTTCTATGGTGGAGGAAGTCAGCAAAAATCTGCATGAATTAGCGGTGTCATGGGAGTGCACTTGCCACTTAGGTGCGTACACAATCAACATTTTGTCCAGTAATCTCCAACTGGCTCATACATTTTAAAATTGCCCACATTATCATAATAGTGGATGGATAGGGGACTACACCAAAATATACCAATTTTTGCAAAACAGGTCTGCAAGGATGTCATTCCTTGCTTGTTAGTTTCAAGCCATACAGACCACGGCTTACATAGACACCAGCTGCATCAGATAACAGATGTGGCCGATGTCATTCACATAAGCAGCACTGGTTATACAGGGTTTCTACAGAAGCCTTAAAGGACCATATCTGTTTCACTAAATGATGCTTACGTAACATATACAGAGTCATTCATAGAAACAGATTTGGTTCTACAGGGCTCTATAAAACCAGTAATCTTTATCTGCATGATTCAGTTGAGTAGATCCAAAAGATTTCCTCATTAAGAAGACATTATGGCCCTGATTCAGAGATTGAAAATAAGAACTTAAAGTTACACCTGGGCTAAACCATGTTGATTTCAGGGGAGTCAAATTTCATTTGTTGCAACAGTATTATAGTTAAAAGGTGATGTTTCCCAGCTCAAGTCTAATTAGCAATTTAAAAGTGAAGCTGATCAGGTATCTGTGTGCAATAAGTAAAAGCAAAGCATTCTCCCTGCATGCACAGAATAAAATTAACTTGACTCCCCCTGAACTCAACATGGTTTTGCCCAGGTGTAACTTTAAGTTCTTATTTTCAGCCTCTGAATCAGGCCCAATAAGTGTTATTCCATTATACATCTTTAGAGCCACATCTGACAAATGCAGTACCATAAGAATGATTTACCTTGATCTCCTTCTATTGCAGTCAAGCTGACCACCAAGCCTTCTAAATGCCCTGTGAAGCAATGGTACTAGTATTTGCAAATATTGCCTATGCTTTATGCAGGATCTTGGTATTATAGATTCTCTAGAAAACTACTGCCAATGGTCTCTTTTTGTCAGTAGACTGGAGGCCAAATGCATTTAGGTGTGACAGTAGAAAATTGTATTCTACGATGACAAGCTAATGGACAACATCCTGGGCTGGATCCATACTTAAGTAAGTGCTTGAAATTAGTTACTCCTGGGCTAAACCATGTTGATTGCAGGGGGGTCAAGTTAATTGTAATCTTTGCATGCAGGGATATATCTTTTAATTGCTTACTGCACACAGATACTGACCAGCTTTACTAATTACACTGTTATTTTGACTTTGGATAGGAAACATCACCTCTCAACTCTAATACTGTTTGCAACGGATTAAATATGACTCCCCTGCAATCAACATGGTTTAGCCCAGGAGTAACTAATTTCAAGCACTTACTTAAGTCTGCATACAGCCCTCAGTCCCTAAACTAACCACTGGTAGGTATAATTAATACTCTTGTGCAAGGGACAAATGGCAAAAATAGTTGTAAATTGTATATATGAGGGCAGGATTGCTAATTTTATGTATTAGTATTTTATGTAGAGAGAACAAAGGAGTGAAAGAGTTGTACTAAAAGATAAGAAAAATAAATTGTCAAAAAAGAAGAAAAGATAGAAATGGAAAATGTTTGGAATGTTTGCATATTATGGATTATTATTTCTTAAGTATGAGTTTAATGTAGGTCCATGAGACTACTTCATTGTAAATCCATTAAACCTATGTTTGGCAGTGCTCTAGAGCAGTTGTTTTCAACCTTTTTCGGGGAGTACCAGTTATCCTCTATGGAATCAGGTCAAGTCACATGTGAACCTCCACTACCATCCACATCTGAGATTGCCCTCCAGCTGAAAGTGAGAGCTGGCTCTGCTATCCTGGACACTGGGAACGTGATTGCCGTTTGCCGATTCACCAGCTGGTGTGGTAACCCGTTATGCTTTGTTTAAACCTATATTATATGGTTCTCGCTGCTATTATTAATAGTATTAATTGTAACTTTTTTATTGTGTTTAATAAAAAGCCTGCTGCACCATGAGGCACCACCTTTTGTGTTCTTCACTTTCAGATTGTTTTTAAAGCCGGTGGAGGATCAGTTTTCTGCTGTTAATCTTATATTTAATCTGGTGCCTACTAATCGACTGCCATTGTACGTTTGAACTTCGTACTTTTATCCCGGACTATTATATGACAACACTTCCTATTGATTGAGTGTGCCTTTTATCTACTTATATATTTATTTATTTCTCATTTCACACTTTCCTTTCTGTTTTCACACCTGCTTGAAGTTCCAGTACTAGCTGTTACCTCCTGACAAGTTTGCCCAGTTGCCCTAATTACAACTAGAAAGTGGTCTGAGTACCACCAGTGGTACTAGTAACATTGGTTGAGAACCCCTGCTCTAGAAAATGGTGTTGGAAGATTAATGCTTGTTAAATGCATATCACACTCACTTTAGGCTGTCCACAACTAATCTTTGTGCTACCCATAATCACCCTGGTTACCCACAATTTTTCCTGGTCTATTTTTTTTATAATTAAAAGATACATATCTATTTACTCAGGGTGACAAATAAAATGCTACCTTTTAATTTCTCCTGGACAAGGCGAGGAGTTTGTATATTATCCCTGTGTCTGCATTGGTTTCATCCGGGTTCCCTTCCAAACTCCAAAAATAAAATAATAGGTTAATTGGCTGCTAACAAAAGTAACCTTAGTGTGTGTGGTATGGAATTTAGAGTTTAGCTCTAATGGGCAGTGACTGGCATGAATGACAAATATTCTCTGTTCAGCACTACAGAAAATTTGTGGAGCTATATGAATATATGATATGAATATTAATAAATAAAATAACAAATAGATGTAGAGGTAATTGACATTAGTTTTATTATTTTGCATTTGTTGCTTATATATCTCATATTCTGCAAATAGCAAATGACTAGACAATAAAATAGATATTTCAAAGCTTGAGACTAACTTCAATCTGTAAAGTTAAAATATACTGGATCTTCAGTAATCATGTCTCTTCCACAACTGGAAGGACTTCTGGGTTGGAATCTTTGATCCAAGCACTGAAAGAGCCATTAAGAGTTCTGGGATATAGTGCCATCCTACTGTACTATCTAATATTCTCATTTGGAGTACTCAGAGACAATTCTGTCACACACTAACTCTTAATGCAAACATTTCAATACCTGAAAATGCTTCTGTGCAATTGTGCATGCAGAGGTTAAAGTGCAGAGATAGTGCTAATTCATAAACAACAACACATTGATATATTTAGGTTTATGATTGTCACACAAAAAATCTCAACAGACAGGAAGAGGTTAAGTATATAATGTCAATAGACTAATATCACAAAATAAGCATATGCACACGTCTAAACGCTATATTCATATGCACAGGTGCTAAAATAGCAAAAGCAATATTTCAGCGACATTAAAAAAAGATATAATTACAAAAATAACACTCGTGTTCATATAGTGATGATCAAAAACATCTATCGCCTCACAATGGACACACGCACTTTTACTGCTCTCACAGAATGACACAATAATAACTGCAGACATTGCTAACACAAGTACATATGTTTTAATAAATAAAAATACATTAACAAGAGTAATGTAAGCAATGAATATAACGTGGATACTAAAGTAGTAGTTATGCATGATGGATATACGAGACCGATCACACGAAACACACAATGGATACACTGTGACCATCTACACATCACAATGAAACCAATGCACACACGTCTACACAATGCACACGCAGACGACACAACACAAAATGCACATACACATATATACCTGTGCAATGTCCCAGTATAAAGGATGCTATTGCCGGAGACCGGTTACCCAGGGACGGCCCCTGATAACCCGCAGAATCCGCTGATGCAGCACGGCAGCTTGGGGCAGTACACTGACACAGCCAAGGAGGAGGGATCATTCTCGGACACTGAAGACCCCATCTGGCCAGAAGCGAGTACTGCATACAGGCCCGAGATGGTGACTCATCATCATAGGTTGACTTCCACTTTAATGATAAAGAGAGGCAGGTTTGCTGATTCAACAGCAGTTTTATAGTAGTGTTTGTTTCTACGTTTTGAATGAACATATCAATACAGTACATATAGGGAATTATTATCTATAATTTAAACATAATCTGTGGTTTAATTTAAAAAGTTTATTACAATTGTTATGTGAACAGGCAAATTTTGAGCAGTACACGCACAATGACCCTCACTCATGACAAATTCACTTAACATGATTATAATAGTTCTTTTTATTAATATCTCATACCGTTTTGAAATTAAATATCAACTCAATCCACTTTACAAGACATTAGGTCAAGAAAATCTTTATGTTTTTGGCATTTGAAAACTATCTAGAGTTGCCAACTCTCCACGAATATCAGGGGACCGGATCCAGATTTAAGATCGTCAGGTGATTTACACACGCAAGGTGCGTAAATCACCTGACTGAACTGGAGGGCGCATGTTACGCTAGGATTACTATAGTACAAAGTTCCGTCCGAGCCCATTTGTGTGGAAATGGGATGTGCTTCCCTTCCACCCCATGTAAAGTGTACAGTGTGGGAGGGGGCTCCCACACTGTAGCGGATCAGCGCCCGTCGCATTTAAGGCAGGCTTATGGCAGCATAAGCTGCCATAAAACCCGCACGACAGAGGGAAGTGATAGGGGGTGTGCACTCAACTCGTAATTTCAGACCCGGTCCAGGGACACTACCTGATGAGCAGGATTGACGACTCTCCCAGAATATCCGTGAGACTCCCGAAATTTGGGCAGTTTTTCCAGTATCCCGGGAGAGCCAGCAAAGCTCCCGCAATTCCAGCAATCAGCAAACAATAACTATTGTAATCCCTAGCATTACTAGGGATGAGCAGGGCTTTACTGACTGGCTGGCTTCAGTCTATGAGCCTGATTCTATTCCCTGCAATGTTGTTGTCCAATTGAGCATGATGTGAACATTGCCAAATAGGTCAGTGGAACATCACCTAATTCAATAAAAAAAATTTGAATCACCCACATCTAAGGGACCACATGGTGTGGGTGATGTTGCATTATAGGTATTTGCGGTCATATTGCATGCAGTACCTAATTTGAATAAAAAGTAAATAAAAAATGAATACCCCCCCCTACCCCTAGAAACACAATCAAACTTTAAATACCCCCTTGCTAAAGTGTTCTAGAGGCTTCAGAAAGCTTAGGCTACCATAAAACCCTTGGACATACTGGTGCTTGTAGTACTTCAAATCTCCAAATGCCAGCATGCTGGGGTGCGGGGAACCACAAGCGCTAGTGTTCCTTAACACCCAGGACCTGTTGTGGCCTGTACTGTCCCCACAACATAACATATTTAAGGGTAGGCCCGTTTTAAATAAAGATTGAACGAATGAATGAACTCTTATATGAGCTACACATGGGTCTTGCCACAGAATGATGCATCAGCTGTGTGTTACCTCTATTTATAAGCTGGGAATTTCCCACGCTGTCTTACTGGTGCAGGCTGACACTGCTGCATGTTATTTTGTATCATATTTTTTTAATTACATTTTTGATACTATATGGTATTTTTGTCCATACCACTGATCATTTTTGAAGTTGGTGTCCTGTCCTCCACCAGAAGCCTAATAGAAGTAATCATTTAGTTATATATACTGTGGCTCTGTTTTGAGTGATTTGTTTAATGCAGCTCTGACAGTATGTTATTAGTGTTATAAGTCTGTATTGTTTTATTTTATTTTATTTCATTTCATTTTTTATATTTTTTCATTTCACCTATTGAGGATGGATGAGTGTACTGGGCCACAAGGCCCAGCCAGGTACTGTGCCAGTGTTGGAGCACAGCTCCTCCACAGAGCTACCTCCTATCTGAGTGATGCTTTAGTGATACCGGCATGAATTCAAGGTTATGTCAAAGTCACTCAGTAAGCAGAGCTCCAAGGAGGAACAGGAAAGAAAAGAATGTGTGTGTGTTATAGACGATGGGAGTCCTCACACCGATGGCTGTCATTGCCATGACAGCCATTTTAGATTTTTTTATGAATGGGTGAGAATTCGATCGGCATACTCACCCATTCCGTGTCGGCCACCGGACCACTGAAGAGGTGAGTAACCTCTCCGGGGACTTTTAGGCTTAGGGGGAGGGTTAGGGTTAGGGCCATGGAAAGGGGAGCTAGGGTCAGGCTGCGGAAAAGGGAGACTTAGGGTTAGGCTGCAGGGAAGGGGGGGGGTTAGGGTCAGGCTGCGGGGAAGGGAGGGTTAGGATAACAGAAGGGGGAGGTTAGGGTAAGGATTAGGGAGAGGGTTGGGGATAGAACGCTTACTTACCTTTCGGAGCACCGTGTTTGGTGCTCCAGAGATCATTTGATATGCCTCTTCGAGGCAGAAGCAATAATTTTCCCAGCCAGTTCGGAACCTCACCTGTTATAGATAGGAAGGGAGAGTGTATTTTGGGGTTCAATGAGTGTGTGTGTGTGTGAGAGAGAGAGAGAGGTAGGAAAAATTTATTATTGGGTACACCGTGTGTGCACGTGTGATAGAGAGGGGTATAGAGAATAATGGAGACACAAATGAAATACACAATTTGGTCTTTAGTTAATCAGCTGCAGTGTCAACTACTTTTATTTTTTTTTTATAAAAGATGAAGAAGTCAACGGAACTCCTAATTTATCCACTGACAGTTTAATAATCAATAAGTACTGATGCTGCCATTTTTATTGAGAAACTATTGCCTTGCAGTGCTACACACAAATGGGTAAAGCTGAATGCCAAGGCGGACACTTTTGGTGATATAGAACAATCTCCTTTGATGCAACGTGTTGAGAGTTTAATCACAGTCTCTATGATATTAATTAGCAAAAGTTGGCCACTATGATCTTTTTTGAGAAAAGAAAAACTGCTCCTTACTCAAGTTTATACATCTTTTGCAGTATGGGCTGGATCCAGACCTTGTTAAGTGCATGAACTTAGTTACTCAAGAGCTAAACCATGTTGATTTCAGGGGAGTCATATTTCATCTGTTGCAAACAGTATTAGAGTTGAGAGGTGATATTTCCTATCCCAAGTATAAATAACAGTGTGATAGTAAAGCTGGTCAGTATCAGTGTGCAGTAAGCAATTTAAAGATATATCCCTGCATGCAAAGAATACAATTAACTTGGCTCCCCCTGAAATCAACATGGTTTAGCCCTTGAGTAACTAAGTTCATACACTTAACAAGGTCTGGATCCAGCCCTATGAGTGCATTCATGTATTTGTGTTGTAACTACAGATGAGTACCGACCCCCATGTTTTGGTTTTTAATCTGTATTTTTGTATAATTGATAAAATCAGCTAAAATAATACAATTTATAAGTATGTTGCTTCTACAGTATTAGTAACATTAAGGACACTCATTTTCAGTAATTTCCAGTCAGAATGGACCACCTCACAATATTGTTTTCACCAGTATTGGTTAAAGGCTGCAGCTAAGCTAAGCAACAGAACAGCAGCACAAACATGGGGCCAGGTGCGGAACTACAATTGGTGCAACAGGTGCAATGGCACCAGGGCCCATTCTGATACAAGGGCCCATAGCAGTCATCACCACACCGTCGAAGCTTCCCCACCAGGTTACCTTGGATATCATCAGGGCCAAAACATATTTTTTGCACCTGGGCCCGCTATCACCCCCTGCATGGGGCAGTGTAAAAGAATAAAGCACATCTTTGAATCTATGACTGTTTAATAAATTACAACCCTATATAATAATTTTTTATTTAAATCAAATAGATAAAGACTAATTTTTGTGGACGCAAGGAAAAGGCGCTGATGCAGATCCCGCTACAAACAGTGGGAGAATGTGCAGAAATCCAGGCATTACACTGGTGAGTCCACTGGCTGCATTACCCAAGCACCCCCACACAGATGCAGGTATGAACAATGCAACAGCACAGGCCACAAGCATCTCTTTCCTCTCTTAAGATCTGTGTGATTTGGAGAAAAGACATGACATAGGATTTAAACCTTTAATCAAGCATGGAGACAGAAAGGTTCACCTGTGCAATTCTATTTGTTCACCTCATGGTTTTAAGAAAAATAATGGCGTATAGTTGTTGTGTTGACCTGTTTTAGCAGGGGCTGCGTCCTGTCCCAAAATATCAATTACATATAACCATATCCTTTTGTGGTAACAGGAAAATGTTTATAAAGTTCCTTAGTGCATAGGTTCCAAGTTGTTCCTCAGTGTTAGCACAGGTCCACAATTTTAGGGGAATGGAAAGTGTGGAGAAAGAGATAACAAATATATATATATAGTGTAGTATTTTTATAAAACACAATACACCCTTGGTGTTAGAGTTAAAAATTAAGTTACTCTATATAGTGACCCAGGGACCAATATTTATACAGTAGTGCTATTAGGTTCAGTTAGTGGAGCAAATGAGATAAGGAAAATAATTAAATAAATAAATAAAAAAAAGTGCTTTTATAATAGCTTCTATCTGTGCTGCTATTATTAGGTATAGGCATACCAGCTTAACCCAAATAAATGGGATGATGATCTTAGTATTCAGCGTGGTCATATGCAGTCATCAAACATGTGGAAGTAAAGATCAGAAAAACAACATAGCGTAACATCGTTTAAAATTACTTTTACTTCAACTATTAAAACAATTGGCTGCGTACCACAGACTAGATAAAATCAAGCATGTAATAAGAGTCTTATCTGCCCAGTCCTCTTGTTGTCAACTCCGTACTCCTGCGCTCCTGATGCTTTGATGTTTACAGCGCTGTATTGCAAGGGGTGAGGTGATCCGGATAACCGTCCTGATGCGACCTGGATGCAAGACAGTATCGTTCCTACCAACGCGTTTCGTCTGTGGAGTTTGCTGGTCCCACTGCAACTTCCTCAGGGAAAATGAACAAGAAGAATTTTCGCGCCCGGTGGCACCTCTTTGTAAGCTCCAGAGTGATTGACCGCTGTCACCGAGGGGGGTAGAAGCCGGTAACCGGGAGATGGTTGTGGCTCTTCTGCCCGATGTATTTTTAAAAGCACAAAAAGTTTTCGGAGACCATTTTAGTCTTTGCTTAGGAGGTACTGTAATACCCCAAATACTCTGGAAATATTAAATGCAATTATTATAGATACATTGTTAAACTAGAAGAACTGATTAGGAATTTAGTGGGAAGAGAGGTGAATAAAATGGTGTATTTTGTAATCTTTTGAAAAGTTGCTACAGTGTTGCTTGTTCTTCATGCAGGGGTTCATAAAAACTCTGTATTTTGTTATGTGAAAGAGCTGGCTTAGAGTCTGTAAGTGTGAAGTGATAAGGACGGATGCTACGGATTCTAAGAAAGTGGTTACTCAACAAGCTCAGGCACCCGCTGAAATGGATCCGATCGGGGTTATCAATAAACGTCTGGAAGAATTGTCTTTAAATTTATCTAAGATGAGTGGGAAATTGGAAGAGCTCAGTCAGAGTCAAGAATTAGGTGATGTGCGACAGAAGGGATGGCATCAAGAGAATGCAGGAAGGGACTGGTCAAGGTGGAGCATTTCGAGGGAGACGGGTCGGCGTTCAACTGATCAGTTTGATCTACAAGGAAGACCTATTTGCCGTGGTTGTAAACAAAGTGGGCATATTGAAAGATACTGTTCTCTCCCTTTAAACGAAGAGATCCCGAGGCAAGGGACCGACCCTCGGGAAGAGTTCCAACAGTAGGTCCATTGTCACTGGAGTGGTCTCAGCGAGAAGCCGAACTTGCTGCCAGAGTCAAAGTGTTCACCAATATTTATATAAAAAACTTTGGGGAAGATATGAATGATGAACACCTTAAGGAAATGTTTAGTAAATATGGACCCACCCGCAGTGTTAAAGTCATGACTGATGAAAGCGGGAAGTCTAAAGGATTTGGTTTTGTCCGTTTCGAGAGGCATGAAGATGCACAAAAAGCTGCCGATGAAATGAATGGCAAAATTATGAATGGCAAGGCCCTTTATGTAGGA
>WWET01004364.1:26267-38146 GCA_011038615.1 Limnodynastes dumerilii | reverse complement strand
CTTGTGCCTGTAGTTCTACTACCTGCAGTATGCCCTGTCGAACGGAAGGTTTATTTTTATTTTTTTAATACACATGGGCTGCGGCGGCGGGGCGGCCGGGGGAAGGGGTTAATTTTTTAATATACTGCGTTTTTTTTTTTTACTGCTTTTTTTAAAGCTCCGGTGAGCTGACCCTACGATTCCACCAGCTCTGAGATGGTGGAATCGTAGGGCTATTTCCGCATGCAAGCGGACTCGTGCTCAGGCAATATTTAAATGAGAAAACCAAACATTTTCTTATTTAAATATCCTGGCACACCCCCTTTGCAGTCGGAATTGGATGCGGGCGGATACCATAAAATCCGCCAGCAATCCGACTTCCTTCTGCATGTAGCGCATGCGCAGACCTGTCAAAAAGCATTGCATCCGTGTGAAATTCACACGGATGCGATACTCTGAATCAGGCCCTAGGTGAGGATTACTTAATAATTTAAGATGTGGGGAAGTGTAACTGGTGTTTGATTAAAAAGTAAAAATCGGTAGGGGGTTAAGAGATTTATTAAAAAGTAATAAAATTAGAGTTCAAATTAGAGTTTAATTAAGATCCAAGTTAAAATTAGAGTTACCCACAGAGATTAGATTAAATACATAATTAATAAATAAATAGTTTAGTTTAGAGGGATGGAGGGATTACAATTTTACTTTAAAATTTAGATGGAAGGGAGTGTAGTGTAAGAATTATAATTAAAGTTAAAATTAATTAATTACCTAGAAAAGGGGCGATTTTATAGTTTTCATTAAGGCCTTTAGGTCTCAAAGTATTAAGCTGGTATATCCAGAACATCTCTCTCTGGGAGAGTTTCTTCGCCTCTTGGGCCTAATGTAACATGTTCCAGCAATTTAACCTTTAGCTCAGATGGATCCGATTTGTGGTGGAGAGAAAAGTGTTCCGATATTGTATGACTCAGTACTCTATTTTTGATGTTCCTGACGTGCTCTTGGGTCCTCAGTCTCACTATTCTTTTCGTTTTGCCTATATATTTGAGCTTACACGGGCATTCCAGCATATATATATATAATGGACATGCTTGTGCAGATCATGAATTGCTTTATATTACATTTTTTAGTTATCTGACTTGCTAAATTTCTTACCCTGGTTTAAATATGTGTCTTTTTTTGTTAACAATATTGGTAATGACTGAAGGATATATAACAGTCCAGGGAACACTACCATCTTAATTAAGTTCGCCCGACCCATATATGATAATGGTAAGCTCTCCCATCCACCCAACACTTTCTCAATTTTTTAAATGGCTAAGGTCATGTTCAGCGTGCATAGACTTGAGAGTTGTTTAGGAAGGTATATTCCCAGGTATTTTATATAGCAAACCGCCCATCGCAACGGAATGTGTCTACCCCAATCTGGAGTACGGGTATGTGGTGTTAAACATAGTGCATTGGATTTATCCATATTAACCCTATATCCTGATATTAGGCCAAACAGACGTAGTTGATCTAGAATATGAGACAGGGATGACTCAGGATTCGAAATGTATAAAAGAATGTAATCTGCGAACGCAGTTGCCCTCACCTCCCCCCCTCCTATCTTAATCCCCTTAAAGTAAGGTAAATTGTTCAGTAGTCGCAACAAAGGGTCTATTGCCAAATTAAACAACAGAGGGGAAAGAGGACATCCCTGTCTCGTACCTCTACGCATCACTATTGGAGAACTCCTGAGTCCATTTACCATTAGAGATGTATGGGGATTCATATAAAAATAGCGTATCCAAGAAATAAAGTCCGTACAAAAGTTCCTAAGCATCAATACTCTAAATAAATGCGGCCACAGTACCGTATTGAACGCTTTAGATGTGTCCAAACTCACTAGAATACTTTTAGTATGAATATTATGACCCGCTTGTGCTACTTCTGCCACTGCTGTGCTTATCCCCTTGACAGATTGCCTCCCTGCCACAAAGCCCAATTGCTGTGGGGTGAGTAGTTCATGCAAAATGCCCTGTAATCTTGGGGCAATTATTTTGGTTAGTATTTTAAAGTCATTATTTAGCAGGGATATGGGCCTATATGACGAAATCAACTGGGGGTCCGTATCAGGTTTAGGCAAGAGGCTAGTGAGGGCCTCATTAAAATTGGGATCCGCATTTCCTTGACTCAGATAGGTATTATATAGATCTTGCAAGTAAGGTACCATTAAATTTTTCAGTTGTTTATAGTACCCTACTGACAACCCATCTGGGCCTGGGGCCTTATGTAAAGATACATTTTTAATGGTTTGAAGTATTTCTTCTTGCGTCACATTCCCCTTTATTGCCTCCCTTTGTGTTACCATTAACTTTGGTAACTTAGCCTGTTCCAATAGTGTGTCCTGCAATTGATGATCAATTGAGCAATCTTCATACAGTCTCCTATAGTACTATAGTATTCTTGAAATTGTAACATGATGTCTTTGGTTTTTGTATATACCATATCACCCCCTTGAGATTTAATTGTTGTGATATGTTTGCCCCCTATGTGGTTTAGACATTCGGGCTAACAAATGCCCTGCCTTGTTGCCTCTCCTATAATACTTCTGGGTAATGTAATCACAACTCCTCTGGGCTTGTGATGTGAGATGTTGGTCTAAGATTTTGCGGGCCTGCATATATTCATGATAATTCTCTTCCGAAGGTGTATTCAAATAAGTTCTAAACCTCGTATTAGCTATTTGCTTCAAATCATCCCCTATTTTTTTGCCAATTTCTTTTTTCTGGCTACATATAATATCATGACCGCCCCTCATGACCGCTTTAGAAGCGCTCCAGAACAACACCACATCCTCCACATGTTTTATGTTGTCGTCCATATAATTTTCCTACCGTTCCCAGAGATAATGTTGGAATTCTTCTGATGTTATTAAATATTACGGGAATTTCCACAATCGCGTTTTGCTTTGATGGTCTAATATTGTTAATTCTATGCTAACAGGGGCATGATCCGAAACTACTATCTCATGTAAATTGACCTTGTATATGCGATCTATCAAAGCATCAGTTACCAAGATATAATCAATCCTGGACAACGTGTGGTGTACTCCGGAGCAAAAGGATTTTTCAGTGGGATTTAGTAATCGCCACGGGTCAGTCAACTCCAAATCTTCTTTAAGGAATGGGACAATTTGTCTGTCTCTATGCGAATGTGAGGCCATAGAGGATGCCCTGTCTAATGAGGGATTGTTTGTTGCGTTGAAGTCCCCACCCAAAATGAATGGTGCTTCTCTGAAAAAATAAAATTTTAAGGTCAGTAAAAAATTCTCCCGCCCCCGTATTTGGGGCGTAAACATTTACCAAGGTATAGGGGGAACCATGTATTAAGACATCTTGTGTGATATACCTCCATTCTGTGTCCAAAATGGTTTCTCCTAAAGTGTACTGCAAGTCTTTGTTAAACAAGACAGACTCTCCCCTTGATTTAGTGTGATAATTTGCCGATATACACTGCTTTATCCAACCCGCCTTTAGTGTTAATGATGAGCCCTCTAACCAGTGTGTCTTCTGTAAAAATATTACATCGGGTTTGAAGTGTTTTAAATGAACTGCCACCTTTTTTCTTTTTACAGGGTTGTTGAGCCCCCCCACATTCTAGGACACCACCTTGAAAGACATCCTTGTGTGCACCTCTTTATCATTACTCACAATATTAGGCCCAATCATCCTATCCCCTCACGCCCGATTGTCTTCTTCGAGACTGTAAATGCTCTATCCAGCAAATTTTTCTCAGAATACCTCAAGAAGATACAACAATTAGACAAGTCAAGGCTATAACCATCATATTGATGCACATAAAACATACCATCGTTCAACAATATACAGTGTGAACAAACTCCAACTTTTGAATTTTCCTTAAACCAAACTATATGAACCAAAGTTTTCCTATACTGGTAACTGTGGTCAGTATCATCAATACATAATAACATAACATACAACCATGAATAAAGGACATTAGGTCCATTATGCTTTAACTTATCAAGTGTCATCTCTTTTGCACTGTAATATAACTAACTGTAACTATCCAAACTTTATATCATTATATGCTAACAGTTATATTATTCATTATTAGGTAGATCTTGTGATGCCGGAAGTGCCTGAATAAATTGTTTGGCCTCATTTGGGTCGGTAATGAAGTGGGGCTGTCTGTTAGCCATAATCCTGAGCTTGGCTGGGTATAGTAAAGCAAATCTTCTCTTTTGGCTAAATAGGTTCTTACACACCTCAGAAAACTCCCTTCTTTTCTTTAACTTTCTTTTATTGAAGCAGCAAATACAGAGAAAGGAACATCAGCAGTAAACATACAAAAGCTGCTATAGTATCTTTAAAGTTATTACAGCAAGGTGAACAATAGAGTAGCAGTCTACAATCATAGTTGTAACCAGTAATAATGAAGAAGGAATATAAAAGAAATTTGAGTACAAATAGACACAGGCGCGTAGTGTTAAGCAGCCTACTGTAGTGGTTAAGGTACGTACCACTATGTACCGTCAATAAAGAGTAAAATAAGTAATCTACAAAAACTTATAGATATCCACTTGGCTGGCGCACACTATTAAAGATCCCTTAAACTGAAGGATCTCAGATACAAAAATTATATAAATATTTTCATCAGAGAGAAGTGAATAATTAAAAAACATAAAAAGCAAACCTTAAAAACACCAATAATAAGAAAGTTAAAATCCTATTAAAAAATTGTGATTAATACCGCCTACAACTAATGCTGAATAATTATACCAAACAAAAAAACCTAGTGAACTAATCCAAAGTGCAAATGCATAAAGTGAATTGCAAAAAAGAGTGCTATTAAACTGTAGATGATGCAGATAAGTGTAAGAAAAAAACAACTGATTTTTAAAATTAATAACAAACAAAAACAAAAAAAATATAGTAATTCTTAAACTGAAGATAGTGTAGATAAGTGACAAATAAAGACAACAGTCTATAAAATTATTAGCAAAAGAATGTGATAAAAAATGGTAGAATGAATATGCAGAATAAATAAAAAATGGTGACAACGTGAAACGAGTCTATAGATAAATAAAAATGAAAAAAAGAAAGTCTGGACGTAAATGTCCTCTCACAGTCCACAGCAGGGATAAAGGTGAGGATGTCTCTTATGTTGCTGCAATCGACGATGTTCTTTAGGACCCTGGAGTTGCTGCTTATAAGTCACTTGTCAAGAGTCTCTCTGACTAGAAAGTGCACAAACAGGTGTTGATTCTCGTAATTTTTCTTTCTTTTTCTTTCCCTTCCCACGGACTCAAGACCTCTGGCACAATAAAGACTTTTAAAGTAGAGGATTCTTCTCCAAGAGGGAATGCGCTATACAGTGCACGGGCACCGCCGTGGAGATAAAAGATCAAAGTACAAATGGGTTTATAAAATAGTATAAAATACAAATTTATTAAACAATTTAATTAACAATACAGTAAACACCCAATACAGATAAGACAAAAAATAAATAAATAAATAGTTCCCCCGAGGGGAGAGCTCCATACCAAAGCTATCGGAGATAATAAAGATGGAAACCCGGGATTAGCAAGACCTCTACGGAAGCTGGTCTGGAACTCACACACCTCACTGTAAACACACCACCAATGCGTTTCGACTTAAGAGTCTTTCTCAAGGCAGTGGGGGTCATAGATAGTGGAAGGTTTAAATAGAAGTCTTCCGTTATCATTTGCATAATTAATTAGATCATATTAAGTAAATACTTTTAATACTTTCTAGCAATGGGGTGTTCTAAGAATAGTCAAAAGGAAGAGATATATTCAATTTTTGGATTTTACATGGGCAGACAATGATTATAATGGAAACGGAGAGGATTTGACGCGGAGGTCAGAAGAATCCATAACACCTTAAACGTTTAGAGATGTTGTCAATTTGTATAAACTGAGTGATGGGAAATAACAACCACCTTCTCCGTTTAACAGCAATAATATATACAGTAAAAGACATTCCAAAAACAAATAATAAAAAAAAACTGAATGAGACATAGTTAAAAGGATGCAGAAGATAGAAAAAATCTCATGATGTCTATTATCTATTTCATTGACCTATATGTTAGAGTGATTTGTAAACAAACATAAGTATTTCAGCTATATGCACCAACATGGAAATACCATGTTTCCGTGGATACACATAAACAAAGCTAATAACATTATCGTTGGGGAATAAATGGAAAGCGGAAACTGCATACTTCCATAAATTTACATAGAACCATATAAATACCGTCCTCAATAGGGAATAAATAAAGGCTGTAATTTAAAAAAGTATACCAGGCTAACACGTGGGTAACATATTCAGCAAGGGCAATAGTATTAACGAATAACAGTAGAGAGGCATAAAGTCCAAAATACCAGAGTTCATATGACACAAATATATGAGTCACATGAGATAATCAGGAAATAGTAAATAAACCATCGTAAAACCAATCACACTCACTCTGGAAATATTAATCCTCTAAAATAAAGGATCATGGATAAAGCAAAATCGATAGTAAACCTAAGAAATACAATAAATTAATTTAAAACACATATTAAATTAAGTAAAAAGACACATAAATAAACTCCCTCACACCTTATTAGAAAACCATGGAAAATGTAAATACCCTACTATAAAGGCTATTTTTCAAAACAAAAAAGTCTACCTATCCTCAAAAATAAGATAGACTAAAATAGGGGGAAGGTCTATTAAGGGTGTAGGGGATAACTCGCTGATTAAGGGTGTATGTCCTAAAAACAGATGGAAATGGCCATACAATTAAAGAGAAAGATATGTCATCCATATTTAAAATAATAAGAGAATTAATAGGGATAAATCAGAGATGCAGTGGAGGGGGCCAGGAACCCACCAGATGAGCCTTCTGGTTAGACGGAAAGTGATGGGGAATACTACACCTATTATTCCCGAGGGGTCTCCCACTCGGTACTATATAGGCCCACACCCGCTTAGCTTCCAAGATCAGACAGGCTTGGGCCTGTCCAGGGTGGTAGGGTCGTATTCCATTGAGATTAGCCATGGAGGGCGGGGAGAGGCAATGTCTGTGCAGAGTTCCCTTCTTAAGAAGGAAACTCTGCCCGTTTAGATAGAGTAGCCCTATGGCACTTGTAAATACCAATAAGTTACCTAAAAATGTTTTCCGCATGTTTAGATAGGGTAGCTCTATGGCACTTGTAAATGCCAATAAAGTACAGAAAAATGGCGGGCGGGGGAGGAGACCAGAGAAGTAGGTGTGGATACATGTGTATCCGCACCTATGGATCACACACGCAAGTGTGAATCTGGTCCAGTATCATTTTAAATAAAAAAGAAATTTGAGTACAAACAAACACAGGTGCGTAGTGTTAAGCAGCCTACCATAGTGGTTAAGGTACGTACCACTATGTACCGTCAATAAAGAATAAAATAAGTAATCTACAAAAATGTATAGATATCCACTGGGCTGGCGCACACTATTAAAAATCCCTTAAACTGAAGGATCTCAGATACAAAAAATATATAAATATTTTCATCAAAGAGAAGTGAATAATTAAAAAACATAAAAAGCAAACCTTAAAAACACCAATAATAAGAAAGTTAAAATCCTATTAAAAGATAGTGATTAATACTGCCTACAAATAATGCTGAATAATTATACCAAACAAAAAATCTAGTGAACTAATCCAAAGTGCAAATGCATAAGGTGGATTGCAGAAAAGAGCGCTATTAAACTGTAGATGATGCAGATAAGTGCAAGGAAAAAACAACAGTCTTTTAAAATTAATAGCAAAAAAATAGTCATTCTTAAACTGAAGATAGTGCAGATAAGTGACAGATAAAGACAAAAGTCTATAAAATTATTAACAAAAGAGTGTGATAAAGAATGGTAGAAAAATATGCAGAATAAATAAAAAATGATTACAACGTGAATCGAGTCTATAGATAAATAAAAATAAAAAAAAAGAAAGTCTGGACGTAAATGTCCTCTCACAGTCCACAGCAGGGATGAAGGTGAGGATGTCTCTTATGTTGCTGCAATCGACGATGTTCTTTAGGACCCTGGAGTTGCTGCTTATAAGTCACTTGTCAAGAGTCTCTCCGACTAGAAAGTGCATAAACAGGTGTCGATTCTCGTAATGTTTCTTTCTTTTTCTTTTTCTTTCCCTTCCCACGGACTCAAGACCTCTGGCACAATAAAGACTTTTAAAGTAGAGGATTCTTCTCCAAGAGGGAATGCGCTATACAGTGCACTTACACCCACGTGGGGGTGGTGCACGGGCACCGCCGTGGAGATAAAAGATCAAAGTACAAATGGGTTTATAAAATAGTATAAAATACAAATTTATTAAACAATTTAATTAACAATACAGTAAACACCCAATACAGATAAGACAAAAAATAAATAAAAAATAGTTCCCCCGAGGGGAGAGCTTTGTACCTAACCTATCGGAGATAATAAAGATGGAAACCAGGGATTAGCAAGACCTCTACGGAAGCTGGTCTGGAACTCACACACCTCACTGTAAACACACCACCAATGCATTTCGACTTAAGAGTCTTTCTCAAGGCAGTGGGGGTCATAGATAGTGGAAGGTTTAAATAGAAGTCTTCTGTTATCATTTGCATAATTGATTGCATTCTTTTATAATGGATACATTTAATGTTTTCTAGCGATGGGGTGTTCTAAATATAGTCAAAAGGAAGGTATATGTTTGGTTTTTGGATTTTACATGAACAAATGATGATTATAAGTCAGATGGAGGGGACTTAGCACGGAGGTAAGAAATAAAATCCATTACACCTTATACATTTAGAAATGTTGTCAATTAGTATAGAATAATGAGTAATGGACAATCAAGTCCCACCTACTCCGTTTAACTAAAATTATACATAAGGTTAAGAAAAATGGTGATTAAAAAACATACAGAAAATAAAAATAAAAAAATTAAATGAAAAAAATGAAAAAGATGAAAAAATAATAAATAAATAGATCTCAAATTGTCCTTTGTCTATTTTCTTGACCTATGTATTAGGATAATTGGTAAACAAGCATAGACCAATACATTAGTTCTATGTCTATATGCACTAACATGGAAAGAGAAAATTACATGTTTCCATAGATCTGCACAGGAACATACAGATACCGTTCTAAGTAGGGAATAGATAGAGGCTGTAATTGGAGAGAGTGTAACGGACTGACACGCAGGTAACCAAAGATATTAAATAAGGGCAATGATATTGACAAATAATAATTTAAGATCGTGAAGTTCAAAATAACGGAGTTCAAATATAACACAAATATATGGGAAATATGAGATAATCAAAAATAAATATCATAGAAAGATAATCCTACTTACTTTAGGAATAATGATCCTCTGAAGTTAAATATATAACAAAATATGAAAATAAATATATTGATAAAACTAATAAATAATAAACCCAAGAAATTAAATTTAATTAAATAAAAAAACAACGTAAAAACCTCCCTCACACCTTAATAGAAATTTGTAGGAGATGTAATTTCCTACTATGAAAACTACCTTTCCAAAAAAAGGGTGTCTACCTATCCTCAAAAATAAGATAGACTAAAGAAAGGGGGATGTCTATTAAGAGTGTAGGGGATAACTCCCTAAATAAGAATATAAACCCTAAGAACAAATAAAAATTGCCATACAATTAAAGATCACCAGAAATAGAAAGATATATAATCCATATCGCGAACAAGATGAGACTTGATTTGGAATAATCAGAGATGCAGTGGAAAGAGAGACCAAGGAATCACCAAGGGAACTTTCTGGTTGGACGGGAAGTGGTGGTTAATACTACACCTATTATTCTCGAGGGGTCTCCCACTTAGTACTACATAGGCCCACGCCCGCTTAGCTTCCATGATCAGACAGGCTTGGGCCTATCCAGGGTGGTAGGGTTGTATCCCTGTGCACTCTCCATCCACCTATGATGAAAATTCTCTTAGGTAAGGAACCATTTGAGTTCAAAATCTGCATTCAGGCCCTTGAATCCAATTGATAGATCCACTGCATCTCCGATTTAGCCAACCAGGAACTCAAGTTGTTAGTTCTCCAGTCTGGTGATACATTCTGGATCCCTAAAAACCTAATAATATGGTTTGGGGAACACTCATGTGAATTCCTAAAATGCAGAGATAAAGGGTGTGTATCTTTACCTTTGGAAATAAAATAAATATGTTCTCCCAATCTAATTTTAAGAGGTCTACTCGTTTTCCCCACATATATTCGGTGACATCTGCACTCTAATAGATAAATTACATTTTTAGAGTTACATGTGATGAATTGTTTAATTTTATATTCTTGCTTATTTATGTTGAATGTTTCTGTTTTATTAGGTCCCTCACAGGTACGGCACATCTTACACTGCCCGCATCTGTAAAAGCCTTTTGATTTGATATAAGGTGTATTATTATCAATCAAGGCGCCACCACTTCCCGTCCAACCAGAAAGTTCCCTTGGTGATTCCTTGGTCTCTCTTTCCACTGCATCTCTGATTTATTCCAAATCAAGTCTCATCTTGTTCTCGATATGGATTATATATCTTTCTATTTCTGGTGATCTTTAATTGTATGGCAATTTTTATTTGTTCTTAGGGTTTATATTCTTATTTAGGGAGTTATCCCCTACACTCTTAATAGACATCCCCCTTTCTTTAGTCTATCTTATTTTTGATGATAGGTAGACCCCCTTTTTTTGGAAAGGTAGTTTTCATAGTAGGAAATTACATCTCCTACGAATTTCTATTAAGGTGTGAGGGAGGTTTTTACGTTGTTTTTTTATTTAATTACATTTAATTTCTTGGGTTTATTATTTATTAGTTTTATCAATATATTTATTTTCATATTTTGTTATATATTTAACTTCAGAGGATCATTATTCCTAAAGTAAGTAGGATTATCTTTCTATGATATTTATTTTTGATTATCTCATATTTCCCATATATTTGTGTTATATTTGAACTCCGTTATTTTGAACTTCACGATCTTAAATTATTATTTGTCAATATCATTGCCCTTGTTTAATATCTTTGGTTACCTGTGTGTCAGTCCGTTACACTCTCTCCAATTACAGCCTCTATCTATTCCCTACTTAGAACGGTATCTGTATGTTCCTGTGCAGATCTATGGAAACATGTAATTTTCTCTTTCCATGTTAGTGCATATAGACATAGAACTAATGTATTGGTCTATGCTTGTTTACCAATTATCCTAATACATAGGTCAAGAAAATAGACAAAGGACAATTTGAGATCTATTTATTTATTATTTTTTCATCTTTTTCATTTTTTTCATTTAATTTTTTTATTTTTATTTTCTGTATGTTTTTTAATCACCATTTTTCTTAACCTTATGTATAATTTTAGTTAAACGGAGTAGGTGGGACTTGATCGTCCATTAGTCATTCTATACTAATTGATAACATTTCTAAATGTATAAGGTGTAATGGTTTTTATTTCTTACCTCCGTGCTAAGTCCCCTCCATCTGACTTATAATCATCATTTGTTCATGTAAAATCCAAAAACCGAACATATACCTTCCTTTTGACTATATTTAGAACACCCCATCGCTAGAAAACATTAAATGTATCCATTATAAAAGAATGCAATCAATTATGCAAATGATAACAGAAGACTTCTATTTAAACCTTCCACTATCTATGACCCCCACTGCCTTGAGAAAGACTCTTAAGTCGAAATGCATTGGTGGTGTGTTTACAGTGAGGTGTGTGAGTTCCAGACCAGCTTCCGTAGAGGTCTTGCTTAATCCCGGGTTTCCATCTTTACTATCTCCGATAGCCTAGGTACGGAGCTCTCCCCTCGGGGGAACTATTTATTTATTTATT
>WWET01004363.1:115099-130997 GCA_011038615.1 Limnodynastes dumerilii | reverse complement strand
ATTAAATCAAATAGGAATAGTTAATAATAAAATTTAAAAAAAGTTGTCGGTGTCTTTTATTCTTATGTTATGTGGTAAAGGAGGTAAGTGGTATTAGGGAGCCGCACGCATCACACCTGGGAAGTTTAATGCAGGCTGTTGGCTGCTGGCTTATCAGGTTGAAATGAGGAGACTTATTGATCTGCTACATTTAGCGCTCTAAGGTCCCTGAATTCTCCTTCACAAGGATTGCAGAAAAATGATAACAAATCATTGCTGAGTGCCAGAGAAGTACCTGCAAAAATTATACCGATTATACAGATCTTTAGGGACACTGATATACTCCAGAAAATATTATTAGGCTCCTTCCAAATGTAATCTGCTGTTTGAACCCACTGGCAAGTTTTGACGACTTTGCTCTTTCAATCTAATAATCTCACACATTTTCCTATTTATTTTGATTGATTGATTGATGTATTTTGGTCAGATTGGAATGCTGGGTGATGTAGGGGCTGATGCAGAGCTGTACTTACACTTTTTTTTTTAGGTGTACAGCTCGGTTAAACCATTTTTCAAAGTAAGGGGTGTTAATTTAATTTAACATTTTTTTGCATGCAGGGAAAATACATTACTTTTACACATAGAACTAAAATATTTCATAGCTTTATGTTTATTATATAAAACAGAGTAGAGCTAAGAAACTTCACCTCCTAATTTTAATTCTGATTTTACAATTTAAATCATCCTCCCCTTGCAATTCAACATGGTATTGCTCAGGTCTACACTTGCACCTAAAAAAAGGTCAGCCCCTCTGTGTCCAATAGTAGATAAAGTTGTCGCTAATTATCTAGCGTTGGAGACATCACCATCGCTCTGTACATACATGCATCCATGGCCTAATTAAAATCCAGTATAACATGGTGATATTTTGTGATGAGTATTTACAACGGTTTTTTGTCATTGGACTATTTATTCAGATTTTTTCTTTGCGTTGATGTGTTGCTCTCATTTTGCCATGATTAACTTCTTTTTTGAACTAATTAAAGTTCCTTATGTTCCTATATTTTTCCCATGCCGGTTGTAATATCGTCAAAATGTTTGCAGTTCAAAATCTAAATAATTAAGTATTATGGGCCTGATCCAGACTTAATAATGACAGATAACTTGCGCATGCTGCATGGGCACGTCTGGCTGCGGGATCACACTGCGCATGCGCCGACAGATGTTGCACATCATAACTTTGGTGGAACGTAACTTGTATGAAACTCTGTACGAAAGGGAGTGTCATCCCTATGCCAGCCAAAAATATGCATTGTGGGTGGAGAGAGGCATTTAAATTGTACAGTGTGGGTTGGGTTAGACACTTACGTATGACCAGATATCAGCTAAGTTACCTGTGTGTGAGGGGAGTATCAGGGGGAGGGCATTATACTTAGTAGTACGTAACCTAGGTACGTAAAACGACCTTAAGTCTGGATCAGGCCCTATGTTAGTGTTACATATATATTATTACATATCTGAAGTTTTTTTTTACAAGCCAACTTCATTACATTAAGCTTACATATGTTACAAACAAATACTAACATAATACTCCACTATCAGCATTTTGACCTGTCTACATTCTGACCTTTCAAAATCTCTTACCAGACCCATGTTGTGCAATCCTTGGAGTGCGGAACTTCCTACTAAGTTCTATTCTAAATAGACATCAGATAGCTTCTAGGCTACTGGGGCATCAGGCAGCTTCTGACCACCCCCCTCCTCTCCACCTCCTATAAGTTCTGTGCTCTGATACCTCTGACACAGGCTGCTTGCAATGATTATACCTGGAATATGCCGCATTGGGATTTACTGCTTGCTTTTATTTAGAAAGCCAGAAAGTGTCCTATTGAGGAAGTGTGAGGTATTGATGATGCCTTGTAGGCAAGTAATTAAAAGTAACATCAAATAAGATTCCCATTAATACAAATACCCTTAGAAATGTCTGTTGAGGTGCCCATTATTTATAATTTCAAATAATGTTTTAAATAATGGGAAAACACCATTAAGATTCTAATTAGTAGTAAGCCTTAAGCTGGCCAGACACTGGGATAATTAACGATCCCAGCAGGGGATGGCCCAATAAATGGGACGATTTCCCGCAAGGTAAAGGTCCAGTTTTCGCATCATACACCTCCCCTGCTTGGACCGGCAATCCTAGCAGAAGGGAGGGCTCAAGGGAAGATATGTGCTAAAATATATATATACTAGTCACTGCTGCAGATCTATGTATATTGCTACACTGACACCTTTGAAGTATACTTCAAAGGTGTCAGTGCAGCAATATATAGATCTGCAGCAGCTAGTGCAGGGAGTAGTAGAGACAGCGCGGCTTCGATTGATCCTGGCCACTAACTAGAGGTATTTTTGGCCCGATGCATGATAATTGTAGGAATGGAACAATAATCGCTCCAATGTATAATGTCTAGTCGAAGCAATGACTGGTAAAGTGCCTTGTAATCTGATTTCCAGAGACAGTCCCTTCGGCCCGGCAGCCACCCCTCCCCCAGCCACCTTTAGCATTACTTGCACAGCTGCAGAGGCACAGAACGTCAGCTTAGTCGCGGCTCCTCCACAGTGCAGTACTACTCCTATATAAAAATCCTCAGTGTGAGAAACTGGAGATTACAGTGTAACCATAACAAAACTACAAGGATCATTCTGATACTAAATTTAAAAAAAAAAATTAAATTTAAAATTGTGTTGAATTGTTCCTTTAAATCCAAAATTTCTTGGAATATTAAACTGAAAGTGTCATTTGGCTATTTCCATAACAAAGTTTTTCTTTCCACAAGACAATGGCACACAGGTAGATTCCATGTAAAAAATAATGTGGGTGCAGAGCAGGACCTGATTAAGGGCCAGATCTACTAAGCTGCGGATTTGGAAAAGTGTAGATGTTGCCCATAGCAACCATTCATAATTTAGCTGACGTCATAAAAATTATAAAAGGGGGACCTCTAGTGACCGAATCGTCATTAGCAACGGAACCCGAAGACGGAGGACCAGGGCGCCACTTACAGAAGAAGAAGAAGAGGAACACTTCAATCAACAGGTTCCGATCTGCAAGCAAGTTACCCAAGTGAGATAACAGCTAAACAGGGATTTTTTAATGTACTTTAATATCAATTAAAACGGTAGCAGACATTTCATTTTCAGAAACAGAACGTAGTTGTCGTCTAAAATTTAAAATGAAACAGGATCTCAACACACACTATGGGCCTGATCCAGAGCTACGATGTTACACTGAGCGGTCTAACGCTCAGCGTAACATCGCAGCCCTTCCCCGACACTCCCCCTTGTCCTAACGTATTAACAGTCGCTTACACCGCCTGAAGGCTACCCTAACTTCAGCTGGCGGAAGAGAGTGTTAATACGCTGGGACATCGGCATTGCAACGCAAACGCCACCCTCCCAGCCTCATTACCCTCCCTTCCCCCGCCTACCTGCACTAACTGCAGCATAGTAACGCTGGGGAACGCTTCCTCCAGCGTTATTACGCTGCTGCTAGCGACGCCTGATCCTCAGTTTTTCAGCCAATCTTTCGCTTGCACCTGGCGTTTTAATGCCGGCAAGCGTAGGTCTGGATCAGGCCCTATGGGCATAATTTTTAGGGATGTAACCTAGGCATATTGAAAGATATATGGCCACATGGATTATGTAACACTATGGAAGGGCAAATATACCTTTTGGACAGTTATCAAGGGGATAATAATGGGGCAAATCCAGAACTACGCATTTCCGAGAATTTACGTGTGGCGGAGACGTAAATTCGCAGATTTGTACGCACTGCGCATGCGCACCGCAGAAAATACGCACATTCACGTAGCGTATTTTCAAACGTATGGGTAATTCACTTATTGCTAACGTAAATACTTACGTGTGGGCGTGCCACATTTACGTTAGTGACCAATACGTGCGATTTACGTGAAGTAGGCGGGGGGTGGTATTTAAAGTGTACAGTATGGGCGTGCTAAGCTGCGTACGTTCGCGTAGTCTGTACGCCCGTTAGCGGACGTATTCTGTTACGTTAGGAAAAGTTAAGGTAGGGTTTGGGTCGCGTAATTTGAGAAAATACGTCCGTGCAAGGGGTGTGCCGTGGGGAGTGTATTGACCTTATGTGTACGAAAATACGCACCGCTAAAATACGTACGCACACACGTTGTTCTGGATCTACCCCAATGTGTGTTTAATGTGTGTTTAGTTTGTATACTGCTTTTTTTTTTTACATATTGGGCATAGCGCAGCATGGCATTAACCCTTAATAACCCTTGCCATGCTGGCGCTTATAGCACTAGAAGGCACAGCATGGCCAGAAACAGATGGCGATGCTGTACCTTCTAGTACTATCAGCGCCTGCATGATAAGGGTTATTAGCATGCTGCGCTTCTCATTTTTAATATGAAAAACACGTCAAACATGTTGACGTGTTTTTCAGCTAAAGTGTGTGTGTCACTTTCAAAGAAAGCAACACTCACAGAAGGCGCTTTTTAATGGGGATTTTTTCTAGCAAGTCGCCCGAGATTTTACTAAGCAACGCTTAGTAAATCCGGAGATTGCTATGTTGGCAATTGAAAAATCGGGACGGCGATGTTTGGGCAATGATTGCCGTGTCGATTTTGCTAAAGGCTGAAGCCCCGAGACTTTGGGCCTGATCCAGAACTACGCCGATGCGCTGTGCTTACTAAAGCACTGCGTATCGGCGTTCACTCTCCCAGACACTCCCCCTGTGCGGGTGTATTTTCCGTTACTTACGCCGGCTGAAGGCTACCCTAACTTCAGCCGGCCTAAGCAAGGGAAAATACGCTCACACAGGAGCGTTGGTATGCTAAGCCCTCCCTCCCTCCCTCATTAAACTAGCTCCCCCGCCCACCTTCACTAACCTTAATGTAGTAACGCTGGGGGACGCCCCCTCCAGCGTCACTACACTGCTCCTACGGACTTACGCTTAGCTAGGATGGCGGGCATAGTTCTGGATCAGGCCCTTTGCCTTTAGTTAATGCAGTGATGGCATAGACACCGCCAAAGTCCCAGGAATTTGGTTGATTTTAGCAAAAACAACCTTTGTAATTGAGGCCCCAGTGCGGTTATTTGCTGGCAGGAGGGACGGGGGGTTTTGACACTCGCACCACCCCCTTGCTATTAGACCTACAGGGTAGAATAGCTGTCATTTACTACTAAACATGTGCTTCTTCCAATGAAAAACTACAATATTGCAAAATCCGTCTGAAAACGGAAAAAAACAAGTTATTTCACTTAAATATCTACATATGTTATGAGAAACACATATGCTCTGCTCCTATGTGTAAAGCACAAGCACATGTCATATCCCAGATGGCCGCGTACGACCCCGCTGAGAAGGACATTCGCAAAAAACAATGAAAGACGTGTAAGTCATAATGACAGAAGATGACACATTAAACAATATCATCCTCGAAACCTTCAACCTTTGAAGTCTAGAAGCTGCCAAACCTCAGACGGTATCTTGGAGTTTCCAGCGAGCTGAAGGACGTAAATCTGCTAGTGCTTTTACATTCCCCTCACAACGACAATGGAATCATTTAAGGGAAACAGCTTCATCTGCTCGTGGATGTGAGGAACTTGGCTCCTACACCTAAAAGTGTCAAATTTGCTCTGAACACCTGCAGCGAATAATGGCAAAGGACTAATCCATCAAACATTGCACATAATCAAAACTAACCTCGTTCATTTAAAAAAAAAAACCCTGATCTTATATGTATTGCTGTGGGAATGCTTATAATGTAAAGATTTCAATCATATTTTCCCATGGATTGTATTGTTATGCTGAACATCTATGAATCTCAACATTGCAAGGACTGTGCAGAGGGCCAGGATGAGCTCACTGGGTATAGATGCTTCAATTAAAAGTTTGCTTTGCTTCCATCTAGGATATAAATCATCGTTCCCCAAACCCGGGGCCAGATCCACAACAAATAACGATAGGAAGACGCCAATCGGTTTATACTGTACATGCGCAGTGCAGTGAATTCTGTATCTGCATGTGCCGAATTCAGTCTCCATGCGTATGAGATATGTATGGTGGGTGGGGATAGCTATGGTAAATGAGGACATAGGGACAGATCCAGAACCACGCTTGTGAGCGAATTTACACGGGGCAGACACGTAAAATAGCGGTTTGGTAAGTACTGCGCATGCACACAATAGAAATTACGCTCTGCAACATAGCGTAAATGTGAGCGTATGGGCCAGTACTGTATTTGTCGTGTAAATCCTTACGTGTGGGCGTGCCAATTTTACGTGAGTCAAAAACACGTCTGAAATACGCTATGTAGGCGGGGGTTTGTATTTAAAGTGTACAGTATGGGCGTGCTTAGCTGCGTAAATACGTGTTGCCCATCCGTATGTGTGCGGATCACTGCGGTTACGTGGGCAAAAGTTAAGGTAGGGTTTGGAAAGCGGAACTCGGACAAAATACGTACATTCAAGGGGTGTGCCAAGGGGAGTGTATAGAAGGTACGCACACGAAAATACGCTACGCAAGTAAACGGATTGCAAGCGGAGTTCTGGATCTACCCCATAGACCTGCAGTGAGAATAAACGGACAGACAGGGACCCGTTTTAGCACCAGGACAGGCAGGAGTTAATAGTTTAAGGGGGATAGCCAGGATTGGGTGGGTAGGGACTTAGGGCTGCATCCAGACTTAAGTAAGTGCTTGAAATGAGTACTGGGCTAAACCATGGTGATTGCAGGGGAGTCATATTTCATCTGTTGCAAACAGTATTAGAGTTGAGAGGTGATGTTTCCTATCCCAAGTCTAAATAACAGTGTGATAGTAACGCTGGTCAGTATCTGTGTGCAGTAAGCAATTCAAAGATATATCCCTGCATGCAAAGAATACAATTACCTTGACTCCCCCTGAAATCAACATGGTTTAGCCCAGGAGTAACTAATTTCAAGCACTTACTTAAGTCTAGATCCAGCCCTTAGTGAGGATTTTGTTAATGTTTAGGACTGGATGGTTAGAAAAAGGGGGGATGGTTAGTTAGCTGATATTAAGGGTCTGTAAAGGATCGGTTTCCTCCTTCTCATGATTTCTCCCTCTAGTAAAGTTTAGTAATTTGATTTACATGTCTTTCTTTCCCCATTGGTTTGGCGGTAGCAGTGGGGGGGGTCAGCAAAGTTTATTTGGCACATTTTGGGGAACGTTAAATTGAGCCACCCAGGAGAGTTGTGAGGATACCATTCCTTAACGTATGGTCCCATTAGGTATGTCACCTTCCAGGTTCTGGGGTGAGCATTATGATTGGGTTGGTGGGTATGCCCGGTTGATGTAAGAGCCAAGGTTTGTGTATAGTTATTTTAGTTAAGTGCTGAACCCCCCATTCTGCTATTTGGGCCACCCATTCATTGCTGGATGACACAGCTTTAGTCATGTAATTCAATTCGGCCCAATTATTTAATTAATAAAACCATGTTCCCTTTTAAAACGCAGCTATCTGTTTCCGTGAGTTTCTTTCATTAAGGTGTGTATGGCTGGTGCGTGAATGGGTCATATGACGTTTGCTGTTTATCATACAGTAAGGGCTTGCCTAAGTCTTTAAAAATCACAATCTCGCACAATGAGCTCTATTTACATATAAGTTCAATTCGCTATGAATGTAGCTCATCCAGGTTCGGATGTCCTTGCTGCGAGTCTGGGAGCTACATTCATAACATTTACCCCGTGATGACATACAAGCTTTTTCCAGTCATCGCAGGATGCCTTCGTCTGATTGAAGTCCCGTCGGAGGTCTGCACATGTGCAGTTTCCCGGGGAGCTATGATTTGAATCCCATTCTGTTGGGGTTTTTTTTATTTGTGGGTTTTTTTTCATTGTTTATTCATTTTATTAAAAAAAAAATATACATATTTTTTTTACAAATCTACTATTTACTTATATTCCAGCGGTCTCCTCATCTATATCCCCCTTTTCCTCCCCTAATAACAGCTATTAGGGGGAGATAAAGGGGGTTATATGGGGAGATCGCTGGAATAGAAGCAGTAATGCTAGTCTGATCTGGCGATATTTTAACTCTCGGAGCGGAGTGTAAAACTCCATTCCGAGGCTTAGTAAATATGATGAAGCGCCGGCCCTCACGGAAAAGAACGGCCCGGCGAGGTCATACGGTATTTACATGAATCGCCATGGAAACTTTCTTAAATTGTTTCCAAAAGTTAGAATAATTAGTTACTTCAAAGAAAAGAAAACTTTATGTTAAAGACTCTATAGAGAAAATTCTGTATTAATGTAATGTACCCATTACCAACTTACAGTACATAAACCATAGACATCAGAGTCACATTATAGTTTGTCTCTTAAAAGCTCATCTTCTGTCGACTCTCAGTTTGTAAAAAAAAAATGTTTGTACAAGTCAGGGTTGCCGACTCTCCCGGAATATCTGGGAGACTCCCGAAATTTGGGCAGTTCTCCCGGTATCACGGGAGAGCCAGCAAAGCTCCCACAAGCCCCAAACAGCTACTAAAATCTGTTGTAATCCCTAGAGTTACTAGAGATGGACAGGGCTTGATGATGTCACCAAGCCCTGTCCATCCCATGTAACGCTACAAATTACATTAATGATTGACAGGGGACGGAAGTTAATGTCGCAATTTGCATAAATCGCACAATTAAGCCCCACCTCCTTGCGGCAATCTATGGCTTCCCTCCGGGTTTTCCCGGAGGGGAGCTTTAAAAAGTCGGCAACCTATGTCGGCAACCAACACTACACATAGTAGTGTACAGCAGTGATGGTTATCTCCATCTAGCGGCTAATGTTCAAACTACTTAGTTTAATGCTATCCCACTACGGTGCACATGAAGGGGGCCCTTAGATTTCAACTGCATAGGGGACTCCACAGGGCTTAATCCGGAACTGGCAATCTATGCATGTAGTTACAGTGCATGTGGAAAAAAAAACGTAATTATTATTTTCATATGCATGATGGGAGAATGTCATTGTCAGACCAACTGAAACTTAGTATTTGGTGGAGACTAGCTCAGATGAGTGGATCAAATTGACCTAAGACTAAACCTGGCCACACACTAGAGCGATTATCGGCCCAAACGCACGATTATCGTGGATTGGGCCAAATATCGCTCTAGTGTGTGGTAAAGATATTTTTTGTAACTAGCGGTAAAATGTTCCAAAAAATGCTCGGCCCCAATTATCTCATCTCATGGGATTCTTGAATGATTATCGTTTTTCATTAGCAAAATCTTGCAGTGTGTGGGCATTTTCGATAATCATTCAAGATTTCCATGGAGAAAGGGCAGAGCGCTGCAGAACCCCACACACTGATAGGCTGCAGCGCCATGTCCTCTCTCCCTCTGTCTGGGTATACAGCGCTGTACAGCGGTGGCCAAAATTGCGGACACTTTTTGATATTTGAATGTTTTTCAACTTCGAATGCTTATGAAAACTGTTACACTTCATGCAGTGCAATGATTCATATATCAAATGAAAGGAAATTTAATGGTGAATTCAACACAATAAACAGAGGTCAAATATTTGCATTACAAGGGTAGTTATGCAGTGAAAATAACACATAGGGTGAAAATCCCTGTGTACTTATGATGTCACTTATGATGTCACTGTCCTTTCAGTATTTTGTTGGGTATCCTTTATTTTTCAAGACAGCAGCACAGCGACGTGGCATTGAGCCATGTTTGGAGTTTTTCAAGACAGCAGCACAGCGACGTGGCATTGAGCCAACCAATGTTTGGAGCTCTTCTCTTTATTATGTGGTGCCATGAGACAATTAAAGCCTCAATTAATTCTCTTTTATTGGATGGATGCCTCAGATGTACCAGTTTTTAAAACAGAAGCACAAATGTTCTGTGGGGTTCAGGTCTGGGCTGTTTCCTGGCCATCCCAGCACCTGTATGCCATTCTCCGTGAACCACTGTTTGCATATCCGTGCAGTGTGGCAGGGAGCTGAATCCTGCTAGGAAAAAAATGGGGCATTATCTGGAAAAAGATCCCTGATAGAAGGTAGAAGTTTTCGTTGTAGGATGGTGTCAATGTACTTTCTGCTGTTCAGTGTGCCATCTATGACATGAAGGCGACCTACAGCATCTGCTGTCATACATGCCCAGATCATAACACTTGTAGGATTCTTTGTTGTCGCTTGAATACAATCTGGATGTACCTCTTCCCCAACGTCTCACATATTGCGACGTCTCACGTATTTTCTCCAATCACTACCAAATATCCATATCTTAGTTTCGTCACTCCATATCACTTGTTTCCACTGACTCTCTTGTCGCAGGTGTGCTGGAACCCCCTCAGCAGCATCCACATAGCCTGCAATCCCCTCTACCTCCACTGGGTTAATTATATGCCTCGCCCTTTCCTCTGTAGATGTTAACTCTAACGCAGCGGGCATCCTTCCAGCACCTGTTTGACTATATGCATTATAATTAGTAAAATAAAGACATTAATATCCACATTTCAATACAATGTTTAACAAGAGATTTTGTAACATTCCTCATTCTGAATCTATTTCAAGGTAATACTAATTTGTCCTATGCACGTATATAATGACACACACTTCTATAGTGTATATTTACCTTGCATGTTCATGTCTTAAAGCAAGTTTCTTCTTCAGACCGCTTTTAAAATCAGTCCACCTACATATATTCAAAAAAAATATTAGTTATATTGCGTAGTTAATTAACATACAAAATTTACAAAACTATACACAACATATTCATAAATAACCGCTAACACATCTAACAGTTCCCTTTACATGTTTCACATTAGTATGGAAAAATTTTCTCACCAAAAGCAACTATCATACTTACTTCTTGCGCACCATGAAGGTGAAACGATCCTCTATATTGGAGTATTTACTCCTAGAGAAAATATTTAGCTCCTCTGTGATAGTGTTCATAGGGTCCAAGGCTAGGAGTAGCATCGTAAATCTTTTCCAACACCAAATCCACCAGCTTAACCACTTCAGCTGGCGTGAAGTTGCGGTTCCGTTTTTTGTCCTGAGATTTCGGCATGTTTCAACCTAAAATCGACAAAACGTTGTGTAGCCACAACCCATTTATATATGACTGGTTGAACCGTGATAGGCTAATTGATTTGCGTCATTTTAGGAATAAATATGAACCTTGGAGTACGCACCGGCTTTTTATTTTAAACTTGCACGTTGACATGGAAGGGTGCTTTAATCAGTCATATGGAAGTAGTTGTTTGAGTAGTGAAAGTGTGATTTTGATTAGACTTTATAAGTGTCATAGAATTCTCAAGTTTCCATTTTAGAATGACTTATTTACACTGAGTTATTTAACATTTTAAACCGTTTTATTTAAATAAACTGCAGACATAAAGAATTTGCATTTCTAGTTCCAATTCGTATACAATTAGTTCTGTACTAAGTATCAACAGGTGCAGGTATGCAGGTAAGGGAAAATGTTGGATATACCAAAAAAGTTTACGATAAACACACACACAACATATATAAGAATTTTACATTGTAAGTTGTTATATAAAGCTAACATCATAAATATTACGTAAAATATACCAAGAAATACGCAAATTAAAACAAACAGTATTATATATCATTTTTTTAATTGTTACAAATATATCTTCATTATGGATTATACGTTGTGCTAATTGGAAACAGTCTGAAAACATTTTTGACACACATACCATACCAATACATTTGAAACATAATAAACTGTTTTCATGAAAAACTTCAAACATGCTGCATTGCTTTTGTAGCAAATGTTAGGTCATTATTAATGTTTTAAACATGAAATCCATTTAAATTTACATATCCTAACATAGTGTTACGTCCATATATTTAATTCAAAGTTTTATTGTATGATGTGTTGTCTTATGTAATGTCTGTTAATGTTATAATATAAATTATAGTAGATTATATTGAAAAGTGTAATGTATAAAAATTATGCATTTAAATTTGTTTTATTTGTGAGCAATTTTTTTGTGTTACATTTATACATTTTAAAACAACAAACATATGTTGTAAATGTTAACAATCACACATCATAAAATAATCTTTTATGTGTAAGGTAATGAAATATGTAATATATAATGTGATAATTTACATTGAGTATTCTGTATTATAACACATTTTTATTCACAGACTACACGTAATTAACATTTATTCATACAATTTACATTTTAAAGAATACACTTTACAAAATGTGCTACATGTTCATATCATTCTTGAAGCATGATTATTTGTACAACTATTAGGCCTGGATTTAGAGTTTGTGAGTAAGGGTAAAACAGGTGCAAGTGTATAGCTCTGCCATTCCATTTTTCAAAGTAAGGGGTGTTAATTAATTTAAAAAAATTTGCATGCAGGGAAAATACATTACTTTTACACATATAACTAAAATACTGCATAGCTTCATGTTTACTCTATAAAATAGAGTTGAGCTAAGAAACTTTACTTCCTAATTTTAATTCTGGTTTTACAATTTAAATCTGCCTCCCCTTGCATTTCAACATGGTATTGCTCAGGTCTACACTTGCTCCTAAAAAAGGTGGAAGTGCAACTCTGAATCATCCCCGATGTTTCTTAGCTCAACTATTAAACAGCCCCCCTTACTTTGCAAAATGGTTTAGCTAAGCTGTACCCTTGGTGGCTAATTCAGAGTCACACACCTTTTTTTCCCCTTACTCCCAAACTATGGATCAGCTACTTTATGTTTAGTCAACATATAATGCTGCAAGATATTTATGAATTTTATGTTATGCCTCATAATAATAATAATATTGATAATAATAAGCCTAGTTATAATCATCATTATTATTATCTGCCATCTATTTTTTCTATAACTATTTGATTTTCTTTCCAAGCAATGTTTACTTAATATTTAACAACACAGTAGTAGCCAGATATTTCTTATTATTAACAAATACTAAAACTAAATCCCTTTCACCTCAATTAAAGTTTTATAAACATGAAATCACTGTCACATCTGGTAATCAATTCAGAACAGGTAAGCAAAATTGCAAATGAAGTGGAGAGCCTTGAAAATTTAGCACAGGGTAATAAAAATGCTCTTTATAAAGGTCTACAGACATTTGTAAGATAACTTTTTCGTTCATTTTGATCTTATAGTTTTGCAGTTTCTCTGAGTATCAAGGCATATCTGTAGTACCTGGAATTAGAGGGGAACTTAGAACTATGTAGGAAAAAGGGTTAATTTTTAAAACAGAAACACGTGGCACATATATCAGATCTAAATAATATTAAAGCAAAGGCTCTCTTACTGAGGCAGATATAAGTCTTTAAAATGTGAATTGTATGCAAAAGTGTAGTATATTACAAAACAAAGGGAAATAGTAAAATGAAAGTGCTTGATCAGTCACTATGTACCTGATATTAAGATTCCTATTTGTTTTATGCAACATTTAATAGTTGAGGAATAAATAGTTGTAAATATTTCCCAGTGGCTGCCAGTAATGACCCGAGCTCCTGGTGTAAATAGTGACACTTTGGAGTCACTCAGCCTGGACTGACAAGGGCTGTGGGGTGTGTCTGTCGCTGCAGCCTCACACTCACACCCTCCGGGACTAGGAAGTGACTAGACACTGCCAACTGTGCACCAGCTGTGCTCTCTCACGCCCTGCCAGGCTCTGGTGGCAGCCCTCAGGAAACTGATGCCAACTTCCTATGAACTGCCAATCAATCCCTCTGTGAACAAGGGGAAGTGGGCAGCAAGGACCCCATGGCTTTCCTACCTAATAATTTAACACTGGGAGCGTCTCCTGAAAATAGCACCGGCATAGCCAGCCTATGGAATAATGCACATCAAGTAAGTGGCACAACTTTATTTCCTATGCCCAATCTGTTATATACTGATCTGTCTGATAACACACTCACTGGGGTTGATCACTATGATCCCTTTAAAGGCCTCATGAGTTTTTTTAACAATCGTCTCAGAATATATCCAGCAGTTTACCTGAGATGATCAGACTTGTAGTGTGTTGATTTATGATGCTTCATAATCTGAGTGTGTTTGTTTGAATTTATTTTTATTATTATTATTTTTAGTATTCCTTATAGTCTGCTGTCATATTTAAGGCACAATTGCAAAGATGATCTGAAAGGTGCAAGTCTACACACACACATTTATTTATTTGAAATAAGCAACACCTGTCTCCAGCTCCATTGAATGCAATACCTCTAGGCATGCTGGGATTTCTAGTCCTGTAGCAGCTGGAGTGCTTCAGGTTGCTCATGCCTGCAGTGTTATGATCAAGCTGATAGGCAATAGTGCAGACAAGGACATCATTGTGAAGTCGTGCTTGCTCCTGTAGTTCCATTCATTATTATGGTAACTCCTTTCTTCTAGCTGGGCTGTGTGCTCATTGTTGTGATAGGGTTAAACCCAGGACAAAAAGCATTTGTCAGATGGCCTATTTATTGTCTGAGCTTAGGGCTAAATTCATTTCCATGTTATCTGGAGGCGAACAAGTGACCATTGTTGTGCAAATAGGGGGAATGTCTCACAGTGGTCCTATCTTTTTGAAGAGATCATTGGCGTTTACTTACCCCTCCTGTAGGATATGCACATCATGATCATCACCTCCTCCACTGTCTCTGTCCTGTGTTGGTCAATACCATTCATGTGAGATGAACAATGGTAGAGCACATTGGCCTTATATTTTATTGCCTATCAGTATTGCCTGGATAAAGGCACACAATGGTATATTTATCAGTAGGCCACTTATTTCTTTTTATACCGCTTTCACATAGCAACAGTAAACAAATCTTTCCAATTGGGTGTATTAGGTGAGACCTAACTTAAAATACCCGGGACAGCACTTTTTATATCACCACAGACTGGGGTCAGACATGGGAAAAACCCTTCTCTTTTTACCATGTCTGCGTCCCGAGTCATTGGACACGGGACTAGAACCCTGATACCTATCAGCACCAAAAACCCAGGTGTTTGACCAAAAACCCGGGTTTATTAGTAGTGTTCTGAAAGGGGTATTGACATTTATCAAAGTGATAAAAATCCCTTATTGCCACAGTTTAACAAAGTTTGGATCTGAGACTTGAATTTTCAATTCCAGTAATGCTGAAATGAATTAATAATAATAAAAAATGTATTATTATTATTATTATTATTAATAGTTGCATTTCCCTCCACATTTCTGTGAATGGAGATTGTATTTTTTCTTTCAGCAATTCCCATCCAAGTGAAATGAATTTCTGACGCCTTCTGCCAAAATTAATTAACTTACTCTAAATAATTAAGGGGTGTTTCTAAACACGTTTACAGAGAATTTTCAGATTTCACAAATATATAGCTTCGTAGAATTTTGTGTATCATGTTGTTCTATAACGCCTGGGTAAACTATGCAGCTAATTATAGTAACACAGGACTGGATCTATACTTCTTACAAGGGGGCGTTATCTTATCAATAGGATCAAAAAATGCCTCCGTTTGGGAAGCAGCGTTTGCGCGGGTGCCGTTTTTCCAGGACGGATTTGGATCTTAAATTCCATCCCGGTTACTAAAACAACAGTGGGAAGGGGGAGGGATGGCAATAGTACAGTAAGTTGGCTTCATGGGAAAACTGGGATGGTGCAGAAATCTTAAAGTAGAGGTCTCCTGGTGATAACCCTTATAAGCAAGGGGAGTGGCCTCCGCTACAACTGTGCCAGAACTCCGACTGCAGCTGTAGTGAAGGTGTAGATCCAGGCCACAGTTTTTAGCCTATTATCACGTCTAATGATACCTTCCTATCAATTAATTCCTTACATTTATTTTGATGAGTTATGATTAGTGGCAGTGGTCAAAGTGGAAATTTAAATGTGGCGGTATCAGGACTGGCAGAATGCGCTCCACGAGGGGGTGTG
>WWET01004363.1:81566-95496 GCA_011038615.1 Limnodynastes dumerilii | reverse complement strand
CCCACCTGGCGTGTCTACCCGGTTACATATCTTGGTGTCATCTGCAAAAAGGCATATTTTCCCCTCAATACCACAGGCAATATCACCTATAAAGATATTAAATAGCACTGTTCCAAGTACAGAGCCCTGGGGTACTCCACTGGTTACCTTACCATCCCCAGAAGAGATTCCATTTACTACAACCCTTTCTTGTCTATCCTGTAGCCAAGATTGTATCCATGCAACTAGCTTTAAGTCTAACCCTTCAGAAGGACCTAAATACGTTAGAGACTGTGCAAAGAAGAGCAACTAAAATGGTGCATGGCCTGTGTCACACAACATACCAAGAAAGACTAGAGGAAGTAATCATGTATAGCTTGGAGCAGAGTGGGGACGGGGGATGTGATAATTCACAAATATCAAGAGGTGTAACCAGGTACAGGAGAGGGCATTTTTTTTTAAAGGAAGAGATGTATTTGAACAAAAGGGCTTGCGTATGCAGTGGCAAACGCAGGGTTTTTAAAGGGGGTTTCCAATACGTGTAATACATGTGAATACCTCCCAATATCTTAGAGACGAAAATGGGACAAATAACCTACGTCCTGTGCAGTAAAGAGCTACTTAATGTGATGTAAAAGGACAATACTGATAATAGGGTCGCACTATCTGACTGCCATGACATTTAGGACGTTAATTGACAGTAACGACATTAACATTAAAGACATTAATGTTCTTTGTGAAAGCAGGACGTTTATAATGTAGATTTAAAAATAAACATTCTGCATTGTTTATTGGCTGTAACAAGTCCTGGTTTTCATATGTTTTTAGGTAATTTATAATTTACTTCTTTCAAACATTAAAATAATAGTTTTATATTAAAGGAACAGATCTAATAGCAATAGCAGTACACAATGTATAGTAGAGCACATTACACAATGGACCAGAGCTTGTCAGTGGATAAGCACTGTCGAATTTGTTGTGACCCATTCACCATCCCCCACCTGCTTTCCTATTGCAGCACAGGCCAGGACCGTCTTCCTCTTTGTCAGTCTGCCCACATGACCGACAAGCCACGCCCCTTGTGCAGCTGCGGCAAAGCCACACCCCTTTTTTTGAATTTTCACCTTTTTGCCCATTATTTTTCCATTTTATGAAAATTTCCCATGGGGGGAGGGTGCACCTCTGGTATACACTGGATGGTGGTGGGTTTAGAGGAGATGTGCAGAAAAATGACTTCATTGAAAGGGTAGTTGATTAGTGGAATAACCTCCTTTCTGAGAAAGTAGAGGCTAAAACAGCAGAACAATTTAAATGTACATGGGATAAATATAAGGAAATCCTAAATCTCAAAATAAATTGAGGGTCCAATAGGGTCTAGGTCAGTATAGTTTAAAGTTGAGGCCTCTTTCTATGTTTCTATTTCTCTGACATTATGTTCTACAGTAAACACACATACATATACTGACTGTATGCATGTGTCTAATGTGCACTGTGATGTAGGGCTGGATCCATAATTCCATGTCAAAGTGGGTGTCTCTTGTGGGCCACTGCTTCGCCTACGCCTGTAGAAGCCACACCCACTGTATATACCTAACATTAAAACAGAGCTCAGAACTACATGTATGGGCCACCTCTTCTCCCATGTATGAGCTAGAGCAGAGGTTCTCAACCCTGTCTTCAAGTTCCATTAACGGTCCAAGTTTTGTAAATCTCCTTGCTGGGGGTGAGCTCATAACTGACAGTTACATTTCAAAAGCTCCACAGGTTTTGCAGGGAGACTTACAAAACATGGACCGTTAGTGATACTTAAGGACGGAGTTGAGAACAAACCACAAACCACTTACCTTTAAGCACTTACCTTGGGCCCACTCGTCATGGAGTGCTGAGCCTCTCACAGCCTGCTTACTGTGCAGTGGCAGCACCCCCCTCGTACCACCATTAGCTACACCACCTTCAAATTGCAGGCTAATCCCATCACCAGTTCTGTGAGCAGGTTTGCACTTCTGAGAACATTAAACATTTTTTGTTTATTTTAAAGCTTTCCACAAAATTTTGATTGACCCATTTCTGATTCCATTTTATCTGCACCTCATTTTCTGTATGGTTTTACTTTGACCTAAAGTGGATTATTGTTGGATTGCCCTCCAGTGTTTGAGTTCCTGATTCGCAGATCACAGTCTGCAGTCGGTTCTATACTATATTGTGCATAGAGATGTAAAGGACTATAACTTGGTTTGATGGAGGACGGGCATGCGTTGCCACACTTGTATCTGTGGCCCATATTCAGAGTACCAGACGTATAACATATACGTCCGGTTTTTAGTGCTTTTTGGTGACCATTTCCTGTAAAACCAAAAAAGGCAATTTGGGCTAGGTGACTGAGACAGGAAATAATTTTATATGTTATAACCCCCCCCCCCCATATAAATTATTATTACTAATATTAGTATTAACTTGCTTATATTACAGACTATTAAAGCTTGAAATGTTCAGCATCTTACCTTACCCCCTAATGTTCTACTTTACCTCCCACAGGAAGTGCTGCAATCTCTGTGGTCTTCTTAAAGGAATCTCTGAGGGCATCTGATGTAATAGGTAAGAGTCCAGATAATGAAAAGGATGCTTAAAGAGTATTTACACGTACAGCTACGCGCAATGGAAAAGACAAGTGTTGTTACTGTTATTAATATTATCCAATATCTATATTTATACAGCATTGTATGTGCAACGAAACAGGACAAAACAATATAAGCGAGACAATATACTACACAAATACATAAGCAATAAACATAATTGTTCTGTAAATCCAATGCCCAGCATTGCTATCACTTGATATATATATATTGAAAAGACATCAGTGTTTCATGCCTTGTTGCGTTTAAGACTAGGGGCCAGAGTTACTAAGCTGCAGGTTTGAAAAAATGGAGATGTTGCCCATAGCAACCAATCAGATTCTAGCGCTATTACATACTAGAGAATGTCAGCTAGAATCTGATTGGTTGATATGGGCAACATCTCTGCTTTTCCAAACCTGCAGCTTAGTAAATCTGGCCCTAGAAGGCATTATCCTAACGGTGTCAATCTAAACCAGAGTTTACGCCAGCTGGCGTGACATATCTTTTTGTGAAATCTGCGCAAGCTCAGAGCCGTGGTGCAACACTTCCCATTCTGATGTGATCGCATCTCGCGCGTCCGGGTCTTGGGTTCATAGAAGCATATAGAGAGCATGTGGTCAATGTACAGCAATGGCATACCAAGGCAAGTGCACTCGATCCAGTTTAAAACATAGACGTAGCTAAGGTCTGTTTAAGTTAAAATATTTGCACCTGACGCAGACAATGTCTAAATTCAGCGAGAATTCAGTAAGCAAACTACTTCACACCACTTACGTCCGGTGTTTAAAGATCTTTACTGCTGCGCATGCGTAGTTATTTTTTAACGTAATCTACGTATCTTTTTCTTACGTAGATTGCGTAAATGCAGTCGGAAAGACTCCCTTAAAACTCATCTCTTCAGACAGACTTATCAAATTCCACAACCTCCCTAAGCATTAAGTACCATATTAACAACCACTCCTGCCTTTTAACACATTATTAACACAAACCGCACACTCTCTCTTTCTATTCTACAATTCCCTCATCTCTGTACTAACACTGCTGTGTGGCTGGATCATGCAGAGCACTGACAGCACTCTTGCCCTACACCCTGGCTGGTCCATAGTGTGATATATAGCACTTGCCCTCATGGATCAAACCCACTGTCCTCTAGAGTGTAAGCCTGTGAGCAGGGCCCTCCTACCCACCCAGTCTGTCTGTTATTCCCCAGTATTGTTATAAAGATTGAAACATTGTAAAGCGCTACGTAATCTGTGGGCGCTATATAAAAACCTGTTAATAAATAATAAATAAATAGTTGTGACGATATTACTTGCTTGAACTTCTGTATTTACATAACTTACCTGTCCTGTGATCCTCCATGGAGTTTCTTCTCCAGCGCTGTCAGACTCTTCAGGTCAAGGGCCCAGATCCTTACCCCCCGCAGGCATGTAACGCTGGTCTGTAGTCACACTCCTGTAGTGTTGAGTGCACGCTCTCTGTACTCCCTGCTCTCTGCAGCAAATCTGGACACTTACGTGTCCCGATTGTTACCTTGACTTTTACGACTAGTTCTGCGGCTGTACCGCTAGCTGCAGACCTAGTTTCGCTAGCCCCTACCCCTCATTTATAGGGCTATCCTCGCCTGTATGGGGTCTGCCCCCTTCTGTGTAAGTACCGGCGTACACAAACTTCGTTACGTACCTTGGTACTTACGCTTTCGGAACATCTGGCGCACGCATGCACAGATGTTCTGACACAATGGACTTACGCAAATGATTTGCATATGGAGGACGGAGGTGAGGATCCGGCCCAAGGTGTGGAAGGAGCCTGCCGCCTCCCCTGAGATGGCGATCCTTTGGAGATGTACTGACAGGGCTTTACTGAGTGACAGAAAGGAAGAGCTTCCTTTATACTTTATGCTCTCTCTCACACAATGTGGTGGTGGAATTATAGAAGGCTCAAAGCACAAGAGGTGCTCAGCTATGACCAGTTGTACCAGTGAAAGGTTCAGACCCCCACCCGTCTCTATCTGTCACATGCACAATGCAATTGCCTGTCCGCGCTCTGAGCAGACATCCTGCACATCTCAGACCCAGGAGGGGCCTCCTGCCAGCACTCCCGGCCAGAAAGGATATTTCTTTTACTTTACTTAGTATAAAGAGCAAAGTTATACCAGATCAGGGCCTGGCTGGCAAGTGAAAGTCTTGGGCCTGCAGCTTATTTAGGGCAATCACAAGAAAAATAAAAAGTGCAGGTTTCTGATTGACCTGTCTTATAGCAGCAAACACAGGGCCGATCCAACCAGTACCTGCACCTTTGACCAGATCCAGAAGTCCGTTATCAGATCACCATGTGATTCTAAAGTCCGTACCCAGGACCTTACCTTAAATGTTATGCACTGGCCTGGAAAATGGGCCCTGTGCATAACTGAGAATCACATATAAGCCCTTGTATGATTTGCAAAACGCATGGCAGGTAGTCCTACCTGTGTCAGACAGGCTTTCAGCACGGAAGCCTGGATCATGAGGATCCGGATCCATGCCGAAACCTTGTCTAATTCTGGATCCGGTCCATTATGTAGTTATTTTAACAGCTGAAATCCCTACGTGTGACATAACCTATATACTTGAAGCTGGCTGACGCCCTCCTCTGAACTGCAGATATTGACGTTTCGTCTAAAAGTTTAGTAACTGTTTACATAAAGTTTGTCCAAACCAAAGCTGTGTTACTTATGGTATATGCTAACAAGCAAGTCTTGATTTCTATTGACACTTTAAGGACCCAGTTGTTATTTTCCACAAATTGTGTTTTTGCAACTTAAAAATTCTATTTTGGTCACATGCAACATAAAATAGTTTGGGATATATTTATTGAAGCTTCAAACAAGGCGAAGTGGAGCTTTTAAACATGTCAACCAATCGGGATATAGCTCTCATTTTCTAGAATGTGTCTGTTACATATAAGACATTATTTGATTGGTTGCCGTGGGCAAATCCTTAGGAGCTTCATTAAAAAATCCCCATTTATCTCCTAGTATCATATGGTATTGTTTATTAATACATTCATGGATGTTATGAAACCCATTCTCTTCTTATTCTGTTTTCCATTGCAATATGAAAATGAATGATTCATATGCTTTATTGTAGCCATAAGCAGTTGCTATGCTCACGTGTCTAGTGTGTTAAAGTTATAGATGACTAATGACACATTTTTGATACATTGAACAAAAGCGATGAATGAAAATATGTCCAGGCGGTGGTAAAAAATCTTCAAGTTCTAAGGAACGGAAGAGGTTAATGTAGAAACATAAATAGCCATTGTTTTTCTGTTCTACGATGTCAAATACTGAAAACAAGCATGTAACTTCTTTCTGGTTAGGTTGTGACTAAGCGCTAAGCTGTTCTTAATTTAAGTTGTTAAACTGACACTTCATAAAAACAAATATTATTCCTATATCTTTCCACTGAGAATCTGGCAATGTTATGATGTATATTTCGATTTGTGTTATGATATGTCTGATAATGACACCTTAAGGCTTTTTTTTAAGTAAATATGTAATATGCAACAAAAGAGTTTATGGGTTTCTTGTAAAATCCATGTAATAGATTGAAATTGTCATATAGTTTTCTTATTTTCATTCGTGTGGCATGGCTTTAAACCAGACTAAAGCATTTCATTATGATAATACTGCATACACTACATTCTACATTTACATGGTACAAAGTTTACCCATATATTTAAAAAAAAACTTAAAGCACATTTTAATTTTTGCAACATAAATACTTTTGGAAAAAAAATCCATTCTTTGAAATTTTTTTTAATTAAATTATAAAATGCAATAGTGATATAAAACACTAAATTGTAACAATTTCTTTTTTTTTGTATTTAACTGTATAAACAAGTCAGTCCTTTAAAGAGAAACATGAATCAAATTATTTGGAACCATTACAATGAATAATTCGCTAAAGTTCATGTCTTCTAGAGCACATTATTAAAGTTGTATATTTTACAACTATATATTATTTATGTTTTTTCATTATTGTAAGGGATTTTAGGCAACAATAACTTAAGGCTGTTTACTTCTTGTCGAGTGAGCTGTACATACTGTTCTGCCAATGAACGAACATTGGATATTATTTATCTGTAATAAATAAACAATAAAAAAATAATAAAAAACTAAACATAAAACACAGCATAAACGCTAATTGCACTATTGATATTTTAATACCACATTCCTTTAATGCATTTTGTTTTTTAACGAGATTTCTATTGGAGCTAAAAATAATAAAACCAGTTGCATATACTTGTAGCACAAACACTATCTTAGAGCTTTGTTAACTCCCAAAAATAGGTATCATACATTTTATCTTATTACAGAAAAATACATTGTTTATAGAATTTTTCTCTGTTGCTTCTTTGTTAACAGATGATGTTAGGTAAAACAGCTCATAGTGCATTATTACAGGTCTGATTCACACATTTAGAGAAATAGCAATAAAATATATTTTGAACTGCAGGGGAGAGCAAATTTAAATTGTAGTAAAAAAATTGAGTTGAGAAGTGGTAATTACTAGCACAACATTAAATTATGGATTTATTACAAAGCTATGCATTATTTGAGGTCTATGTGCAAAAGCAAAGTGTATCTACTACATGCTAAAAAAATCAATTCATTTGTACCCCTCACATTTTTTCCCCGTTATATACTTGCAGATACTATTATTATCAGACTCTAGATTAGCCTTTATTTTCTTAATAAATAAATTAAGTTTGTATTTGTCTATAGTTCTTTTTTGTTTAGATTGGTAATAAAGTTACAAATTGTAATAACAATATTACAGTATATTGATCAGAAATTCATTACCACAACATTAAAGCATGTGTGAAAAAAATAAACATCAACATCATTTCTCTCTATTAGAGGTTTAGGAAGATTACAGTTTAAGATACAGTTTATTGTAAATTAAGTTGTATGACTGTTGTCATTGCAAATAATTAAACATATACAAAATTAAAGACAAGACACCTTAAATACAACAATTGCAGTGTAAACGGTAACACACTTTCACGTTTCACACACAGAATTTGGGAGTAAGGGCAAAACAGGTGTAAGTGTACAGCTCAGCTAAAACATTGTGCAGTGTAAGAGGGGATAATTCATATTCATTATTTTACATGCAGGGAAAATACTTTACGTTCAAACATAGAACTCACATAGTGCAGAGATTTATGTTCTATAAAATAGAGTTGAGGTAAGAAACTTCACCACAATTCTGATTCTGCTTTCAAAATTTAAATTCACCTCCCCTTGTTGTTGTTTCTATAAAATAGAGTTGAGGTAAGAAACTTCAGAAACTTCACCTCAATTCTAATTCTGCTTTCAAAATTTAAATTCACCTCCCCTTGTTGTTGTTGTTGTTATTATTATTATTATTATTATTATTGTTAATTTATAAGCTGCCTCAAGGTGTCCGCAGTGCCATACAAAATACAGCAACAAAATACAGTACAGACATACAGGGTAGGGATGGACAGCAGTTCAACATGGTATTGCTCAGGTCTACACCTGCTCCTTAAAAGAGGTGTAAGTGCAGCTCTGAATTAACCCCAGTGTGTATAACTATAATGGTGAAATTTCTAATGTGAAATACTCTCCACTGTGTAGTGTTGTGAACTTTATACATTAACAATAATAATGATCACTAATGAAGACCCAATAAAACATTCCTAAAAAAAAAAGTTTTATTACTCCATTGCAAAATTTAACTTTCCTTATTAAAGAGAACCTTCTGTTGTTTTTACGTTATATTGCCCAATAAATATTTTTTTATTGTATTTAAAGAACAACATGTATTAAAAGCATTTTAAAAGAAAGCGTAATATATCAACATTTTAATGGTAACTGCTGTAGAGTTCTGGGCTGATTCAGCACTTAGGTGTAGACCTGAGAAATACCATGTTAAACTGCAAGAGAAGGTAAATTTAAATTATTAAAAGCAGAATTAGAATTGAGAGGTGAAGTTTCTTAGCTGATTAAACATAAAGCTATGCAGTATCTGAGTTCTATTAGCAAAAGGAAAGTGTTTTCCCTGCATGTAAAATATCTAAAATTAATTACACTTCCACCTGTTTTGCCCTTATTCCCAAACTTTCAGAAACTCAAATTCACAAAATAGATCAAGGTCAGGTGCTAAATGGAACACACTCCAGAGAACTACTAAGAACATTTTCTTTAATGTGACTTTTATTATATTTCAATTAAAACCTTTACATTGATAAATACCAATTAGGTATAGTGGGGTATCAGGAAACTAGTGGCAAGAAATGCCAGCAAAATATAAAAACTACAAATTCATGAATGACAAAGATAAAAGTGATATTGATAAAAACCGTTTGGGGACACATTATATCAGCATTTAAAATAATAGATGTCTGATATGTTAAATAATCCAGATATACTAATGTGCTGCATTTACATGCGTTATGATAATATATAATTATATAAAACCAATCCAAAAACATAGGGATTATTCCAATATAATATTTTAATAAGAATAAATTACCACTAACTAGAACAATTACAATATAAATTTATAAAAAGTAAAATCCCATAAAACCAACAAAAACTTCATTTGTCCATAAAGGAGTGAAAATCAACAATATACAGTAAACAATATACAGTTTCACATGTCCATGTCTAATGCCCAGAATATATATAAAAATAAACTAAATAATAGTAATCATAATACCTACATAACATGACAAAACTATATAAAAATATTACAATTAATATATCATCTTATATTTAATAAGTGTAACAGTAATATATATAATGCCTATAATATAAATAATCGTTGACGTCTCTAAGATTACTAGAACTATTCGTTATAGTGGGAGAAATTTTAAAGTTCGGCTTTGTTCATTTTGTTTCTGTTCAGAAACCCTTAGGCAACGCTGACATGTGTGTCAGATATTGTGTGTGAGGGTCCATTTATTTAAGTTTTTGGCTATCAGTGTTATTTATTAGGTTGTGAAGACACACATTAAATGCAAAAATCAACACCATATGTATAAATACACTGAGTAACTGACTTCCATGCAGCTCCGAGAATAAACTCTAACGCTGTGAGCTGGAAAATGATTGCTGCAAAGTAAAAGCAAATTGAGGAATATTTCTCCATAACTCACTGGAAGTGGCACAATAATGGCACTGTAACAGCACATTTTTGCTCTTCATCAAATAACTGACGATTTTTCTTAGAAAATGTCAGATGAGGGCACAAAATATGATGTTAGCTGATTTATTTTCATGCCTTTGTTTAGAAAAGAAAAACCTAGCGGCTGACCCTGAGACAGTTGCAGCAGGTAGGTTAGGGTTAGGCTTTCGCGGGCAAAGGTTAAGGAAAAGTTGGGGTTAGGATGTGGGGCATGGAGGATTAGGCTGCGATGCATGGAATGTTAGGGTTAGGACTAAAGAAGGGGAAGGTTAGGCTGTGGGAAAAGGAGTGTTTGGATTAGGAAAGGGTTAAGGGTAAGGTTAAGTTAAACACTTGCCTTTCCCGGGAACGCTTTGCGACTCCAAGTGTCGCAGTTTCCAGCAATCTGCATTCAACTGCGGTATGATGGTATTTTGAAATAAAGACCACTGTACAAGTGAACCATACTCATAAGCTCTGTGTGTCTGAGGTGAGTGTACTTCCCTCACACGCACAGACCTTAGGATATTGTACACAACAGTCCTTTTCACACGAGTGCTTTGTGCGTTCCTAATTCAGGATCCGTTCCTTTGAGTGTAGCTGCAAAACCAAATCAGCATCTGGACAACCCAGGTTGGAATATGAGGGGTAAATATATTTGATTTTCCATGTCAGTAAAATTCTTAGTTATTATGCTGTCAGCTTATGCTGTTAGCTGTCGTTTAGAGTCGTTCTAGTAAATATTATCTCAACTCTAATTCTGTTTACATCTGCCTCCTCCTGTAGTGTCTTTTAAAAACTCTTTTCGTCTATAGCTTAATAGTAGTTCTATCTACCTGCCAAGCTCCATCCATTGTAGTGAATATGGGGAGGAGGAGGACCAATGTCTATTCAGATATTAGGCGAAATCTACAGCTCCCAGCCAATCGGATGCTGCCATTTCTGGCAGTGAATCTTGCCCTCTCTTCAGACCCTTTCTGGCTATAGCAGCAAAAAAAAGTGATTTCTTTTATTTCCCCCCCCCCCCCCCATCCCCCCTTTATTTTGCTGTTGTTTAATAGTTCTTTGTTTAATAAAGCTCTTTGACAGATCGTCAACCTGGTAGCCCATTAATTAAACCCAGTGCACTATAAATGAACATTTTGAAAATAAAATCAACAAGAACATTTCTACTGTTTTCCTGGATTTCTGATTTATGTATTTGCAGGATTCCCTTATTGATGTAGATTAGTATAGTCATCCCTGACCAGAATTCAGATGCCATCCACATGTTCTGAGGAATGCAAGCCCCCGCTTTTGCCTTATTTTTCCATGTCTGGGTCCAGAAATGACTTAGCGTTTACTTGGAAGCAGAAAAAGATTGTGTTTTGTTTTGGTTTTGTTATTTTTCTTGTGAAATCAAACTGAAGAAAATGAAGAAGATGCTTGCCATATGCATGTCAGTATATCCTGTCATTCTGTGTTGTCTCTACAGATAATTCTCCTCTCGATCGTGCTCAGCACTATTCCTCATCAGCAAATCTCCACAGGTTTTGGAGGAATGTCTGTCAGATTGTTTGAAGGGTTATTTTTATTGTGATTTGCGCTAATTGTACTGTGCATTGTCTCTTCTGTGTGCTACATATTTGACTTATTTGGGTTTTATTTTGACTTTTAAGTGTTTAATAATTAATGAGTCCGGTGTGGTGAGATCAAATGTTTCCAGATGTTTGGAAAATTTTACAATTTGCCAGGTTTTATCTTTTACAAACATTGAATCAAATTCTACTAGGAAAATCACTGGAAAAACTGTGATTTTGTTTCAATTTACATATTAATTATACACCTCTAGGAAGTATTTAACATTCTGTGAATGCACAGTCTAGGAAGGAAAAAAAATCCAACATTATTCCTATATTGAAAATAAACAGAAATAAGTGAAACAAAAGGCTACCTTGACACTCTTAAAAGTCTTTTATTTAACAGCATAAAACAATAGCTGTAAGTAGGTGAGTCTTATGTGTGTTAATTAAACGCACATGTGCGTTGATTTAAATGACGCAGCAGCTGATGGCTGTGTGCAGTGTGTATGGACGCATGGGCTTTCACACAGTACGACAGGCTTTAGCAACTTACAAGTATTCGAGAGCTAATTTATCTTTTCCTGTGCGTATTTTTAGCTACACAAGGCAATCTGACTTGTGAGTCTCTCATAACTGCATTGGCACGCCCTTACTGTACATTAATAGCAAGTGTGGAGCTCATTTGCATTTAGGGCCAGATTCAATTAGCCGCGATGACGGGAAAAAATACGCACTGCGCTTTTTCCCGTCATATACGGTATGAAAAATAGGTGAATTTTTAAAAGTCACCCCAAAAAATTTCACGGAATTAGATTCGCCCTGCAAAATACACTGTTGTGAAGCTAATTGAATTTGGCCCTAAGCATCTTGCACCTCTAGCCACGCATGCAGGACTCGTCTAGTAACAATGCCTGCATCAGTGGTAAGGCAGACGTCCATGTGTGTGAATCAGTCGGCTTTGTTTTACGTGCGTATTTTTATGTGCTGGGCATTGCGCAATTTTAAAAATCATAAAAACACGCACGTAAATTGCACACTTCCTTATATGTGAATCCGGTCCTATGTTTCTACTAAAAGTATCTCAAATTATGGCCTAAATATCAGTATGACAAGTATGACAGGAATCAGGGCAAGTCAGGTGGCTTAAGAAAACCTGAGGATCCTGGGTACAGAACTACGTGCCTCAGGACTAACAATACTCCATGGTCTTTCATGTAATAGCAGGTATAGACATTGCTGCACACATTTAAATAGACACACAATTTTTTTCTATAGTATTTTAAATTATAATTATAAAACCTGTTAAACAGACAAATGAGTCCATGGTTTAGGTTCTTGCTTCAACAGTGTCTGTCTGTAAGTTATTCTGAAAAATTGGGCCAGATCCAGAGCTATGTCCGGTAGCGTATTTACGGTAGCCGGAGACTTAAAAACACTATTTTGTATGTATTGCGCATGGCAGATGTTACAGCATGTAACTCTGAACGTATGTACCAGCCTAGTATTAAGAGCGTAACTACGGATAAAGGAACGTGCTAGACATACGACACCTGCGACACCTACGCATACGACACCTGTAATTATGCTTCGGAGGCGGGGGTGTGGCATTTAAATTCATTTAAATAGTATGGGCGTGCATAGGCGCGTAAATACATGCAGCCATTACGGCCGACAGGAGTTACACTTTGAAAAGTTGAGGTAGGTTTTGGCGAGCGTAAATCGGGAAAAGTACATACGACCGAGGGGGGTGCATAGTAATTACGCTACATCTTGAAACGTAAAGAGAGCATAGCTCTGGATCTAGCCCATTGTGTCCATGAGAAGAGTAAATGCATTCATAAAAGAATGGTCATAGGAAGACAAGATGGAGAGACCAAGGACTCAATCTCATGCAATATAGCCACACCTTCAGCATACAAATATGGGACAGTATTGGAGTCATCTCCTTAACCCCTTGGTGTAATCACGTATAAATTGTTATATCAGTCCTCGGTTTCTCCATCTTATCTTCCTATGACCATGAGTCGCAGGGCAGTGTTTAGTACAACAGAAGCAATCAAACAAGAGAAAATACATGTTATTGACCTTCAATCTGTGCCTCACATATTACACCAGGATGTACTATATGTGTTTTCTCCCATTATATTGGGGGGTTCAGGACCAGAGGGGTTCCACTTGATGTGTGACTGAACGAGAAATATATTTGGAAGTCGGGAACTAGCAAAATAATAGGATAAGCCCATCAACAAAGGTGTCAGATCATGTCCATAGGACCTCCTCCGAGAACATAAAATCGGACTATGAACTAAGAGATAGTACATTGTTTCCATACTGAATAAAGGGCCTGATTCAGACTTAAGAAGGTGCTTATAATAAGAGAAGAAAGTCACTCCTGGGCTAAACCATGTTGATTTCAGGGGGAATCAGGTTAATTGTATTCTTTGCATGCAGGGATATATCTTTGAATTTCTTTCTGCACACAGATACTGACCAGCTTTACTATCACACTGTTATTTAGACTTGTGATAGGAAACATCACCTCTCAACTCTAATATTGTTTGCAACAGATGAAATGTGACTCCCCTGCAATCAACAT
>WWET01004363.1:64854-76215 GCA_011038615.1 Limnodynastes dumerilii | reverse complement strand
TCTGGGGGGGGTACTCCCTACTCTGACTGTCCAAACAACCATTTATTTATTACCTGGCTCACCAGTGGTTGAGCAGAGGTGAACAGGGATCAATGCCCAGGTTTCCCCTGATCTGATCTGTTGTGTAGGACAGTGGCCTCAAGCAGATACAATACAGTCTAGATTGAGACAGTCTATTTCAGTGTTCTTTTAGTCTATCTTTAATGTTAGTAGGAAATGGTTGGCTTGTAGACTGTACCCTCTGTGCCAGTATTTGGCATTTTTCTAAATGTATCTATCTATTTATTTAACAAGGAATAAAGGGCTTTATTTACTTACCAAATGAACGTAGCTCATCCAGGTTCGGATCAGCTCACTCATACTCTCTGCTGGCTGTCCCGGAATGACATTCAAGCTTTCTGCAGCCATCGCCGGCTTTCTTCGGCTGAATGGAAGGCCTGCGCATGCGCAGTGGCTCAACTGCTGGGACTTTGTAAAAATTAAGCCCCGGCAGTGAAATTTCACTGTATCGCCATGGAAACTGTTTATTTCCATGGCGGTGCATCATTTGTAAATAAGAAAAACTTCATTTTTGGAGTAAAAACTTCATAACTCCAAAAAATTAACTCATGTAAATAGAGCCCATAGTTGCCGGTACAGCAATTACTTATTCAACAGCGATACAGTCAATAGCTTAATAGCAGCTGTTTCAGTACAGACAGGAGTCGAAAGCAAGAAAATGTTATTACGGCATGGGTATAATTCAGGATATTCCAATTTCGTCATGGTATCCGTTCTGAATACCAAATGTTACTTTTCCTGAATTTAGGGTCAGGGTTAGTACTTATCATTGTTGCAATATTTGAAGACACAGCGGGATCGATAAATCTCTTCCAAAACTGACGAAAAATTCCCGCAGTTGATTTTGTATTGCCGGATGTTATTTCTTGCAATTCAGATTTTCGCGAATCGCATCCATTTATCAAATACCATCTGTCATTTCTAGAACTAATTTGTAGGCCGCGTGGGTCAGATCCAGGGAGGGTGTGGATTGGATTGTGGCCACTTTTCCTTTCTGTACACTCATCCATGCTGCCTGATTAGACCATTTTCCAGCCTATCCAGACTTAACATTAATAACCCTTAACTGTCCATTGGTGCCAGGGCAGTGGTTAGCGGTGCGTTCACTTGGATACAGGGCAATTACGATGGTGGAAGCGCGTGCAATTGTTGGTCGGGATGCAATCACATCGGAATTGGGTTCCATGTCCCATCATCAAATTCAAAGTTTTCTTACATTACTACATTTTTTCTCCTGAATTAATTCTTGGATATATTTGCCTACAAATCTAATTCAGCATTTTTCATTGCCAGGCGTGTTCCATTAGCATTCCCCACAATGACAGCTGACTGACATCAATTAGTGCACACTTCAGCTCATCAGCAGAGCGCTGGTAATCTCTACTATCCCTTCTGACATCGTTCACATTGATTTATCGTCATCTGAAAAGAGCAGTCGCTTGTTTATCCCATTCAAATGTCACTGCGCGGAGAAGAAGCCGCATAACTGTTATACATTCGATGCGTCGAACGTGTCAGATACTTGCAATTAATAGCATAAATAGAGGAATTTGGCGAATGCTGCTGTACGACACAGTCTATAAATGTATTTTTATGACGACAATTAATGTCAGCCTTAATTTAATGGTGTGATGCATTCCATAATCATCTGTTCATCGAGTTTGCCTCGCCAGTAAAAATAAATAGCTGTATAAAATAAAACTGTTCAGCTATTGGAGATTATTCTCAGTTGCTTACCTCTCTTGTGGTATAAAGCAATTCCTCGCTATGTAGGGCCTGAATCAGAGAACCGTTTTCACGGCGAGTTGCGTGCGTATTTTTCAACTGCGCATGCATAGTAACTTATTGTACGTACTTTATGTAGACTATACGCGTGTAAGTGCCTCACGGACGGACGTGTGAATTGCACTTGGGTACAAACGTCCGGATAGGCGATGCAAAAAACGCACGTGAAAATTTAAATAAAAATGGGCGGAGGAAGGCATTTAAATGAAGGTATGTAGGCGTGACTAACATGAATCGCACATATGGAGGTCACACGCACGGAACTGCACACGGAAAGTTACAAGTGGTCTATGGAGGCAGAAGTCACCGACAGCACAGCCGAGAGAGGGGAGTGTCATGGGTGTGAGGGGGTGTGGCCTGCACTGGCCGTGCGTATAATTGCGCTCCTTCATGGAAACAGTCCATAGTTATTTTTATTTATTTGGGCTAGATCCAGTCTTACCATTCCTGTACGATCAGAACCCAGAGCTATAGCTTCCAATAGGTGAATTAGCACTGTGCCGCACTACAGCTACCTTCCAACATTTGCAAGGTTGAAAACAGCCCCTCCCGGCCCCATCCAAACTCCACCCCCGGTCCCATCCAAGCCAATCCCTGGAAACACTGAAATTCCACCCTGCCCCTCCCCCAAACTCTGCTCCATTTGAAGCAAAAAAAAACCCCTGCCTTGGGTCTAGTCTAGAAAAAACTGGAACACGGGCAGGACAAGGGGACACTCGCCCAAAATCAAGGCTGTTCTGTTTGAATTGGGACAGTTGCGGGGTATGGTATAGAGATCAGTGCATTTGCATTGTAGCTACTCACATGAGAGTAACATGAGAGTAGAGTAGAGGCCTGGAGGAGAGGGTGGCGCTTATCAGCTGTTCACCCTTATGCAACTCTAAGCTGTGAAAGGCTGGCAGATTAAAACAGTGCTCGACTCATTTGGTGCAACTTCAATCCACTACCCATCCAGACTTGGGTCTCAATTCCTTGCTATGCGACATGACTCATACCCCTTTCACATCACTACCAAAAACCCAGGTTATTGCCAGGACAAGGTCCAAAGACATGGGTAGAGGTGTGATGTGAAAGGTCCTGGCCTCCTCTTCGCAGGTCTAATGACCCAGGATTTGGATTTGGATTTGGACTCAGGAGAAAAGAAGGGTGTTTTCCGGGTTGCACACAAAAGAACCTGATTGGAGGGATTTGTTTACTATTACTAGTAAACCATTCCCTTGCCAAGAACCATGCGCCACCCATCACACTGTCAGGGCAGACCCGGGTCCCGTAATTTCCTGGGTCAACCCTGCAGTGTGAAAGGGATCATTCTGGGGTCTGTGACCCTGGTATGATCTGTTTGACAGGACAGTTGTAAGACCCGGGATATTGCTGGGGTGGGGATGTGAAAGTGGCATTGGTCTGCTTCCGTTTCTGCTCACATCCCTTGCTTGGCAGTGTCATTCCTCTTAAGTTTGGATATGAGGTATGAGCTCCGATCTATTCACTGGAATTTGGAAACCTGGATCCTGCCATTGTTACTCCTAAAACTTAATTTCTCTCCATCTCCTTCTCCTGGGCGGAGTTACCGCTGTCTAACACTATTATTGTTAGTGAGCACAGGGCGTATTCATAGATCCGTTTCTTTTATGTATGCAATTATACGCACAGCTGGAGCAAGGAAACACCCACCAACAACCCCGACACTCCCCTCTCCCGGACATGCGGTCGGGGACTTACAAGTCCCTATACCACTCTGTTCTTTCCGCGTGTACTTACGTGCGTATATGTGCTCCGTCCGTGCGATTCTTGATAACAGCGCCCCATGCGTCCATTTAAATGCCTCTTAAAGACCGCATATACGCAATCTACACTACGAAAAGATACGTAGATTACGTAAAAAAATCTACGTAACTCTCTGGCTCACGCTGCAGGGACGACCAAACAGAAACTTCTCTGCCACTTTCCCGGCCACCCACGCTAGCACCGATAGCAGGGTGCATTGGGAACCTCTCATCAACAGACTGACTCTTCAGTCCAGGACCCACCAATGGCTAAGCCTTCGTCTACATCGGTGACCCACGGCAACGGCCGTGTAGAAAGAAAGCAGGAGCCGCCGTACTGTTCAGGAAAAGGGGAACAATGAGTAAACAAACTTTTTTGCACTCCCAGTGACTGTCTTCATAATAGGACTGAGCTCTTAATGCGCATTAACTACCTGGGAACACGGCCCCTTCAAGTTGCTATTGGAGTCATTATTATTGGACACTTTTTGGACATTTTAGTGAATTATTCCCGGAAGAACTGTGTTCTCAATCAAGGGACTACAAGTAGTGTGTGTTCAGCCATTCGTTTACTATCACTACTCATACCCTAGAGATGTCTCCAGCCTTTTATTGGCTATCTATACGTGTTTGTTGTGTCTTCCTTTCATTACGCCCGTCGAACCCTACCCTAACTTTTCCATGTGTTCGTACGTATTTTCGTACGAACGCGCTGTTCGTAGCGGCCTAAGCACGACCATACTGTACAATTTAAATGGCTCCCCATGCCTACATTCCTTAACTCAAGCGCCCGTACTAACTTCGTACTATAAACACGCCCCGTCGTCGGAAAATACGCAAACAATACGGACGCCTGAATCGCCGCTACGAAAAGGTCTTTGGTACGACCGGAAGTTGTCACTATGCACATGCGCAGGGCGTTTTTTATGGCGATTTTACGCTTACGATCAGCGTTAGATCTCCTGCGAGCGTAGGTCTGAATCAGGCCCATGTACACAAAATAGCCATAATCCCTTTCTGGACGGGTTTTGGTGTTGCATTTGTTTACAAGGCTGTTATCTTTAAATTCCAGCCCTCTTCTCTCTGTCAATTGATATGACAATGTTTCATACTATCTTTCATGACGGGAGTAAAATGAGCTCAGTATATTCAGCATTGCATGCAAGGTTGATTACCATTGTTGAAATGAAACAGCCCAATAAGCAGTTGCCACACTTTATACTTCATATGTCTCTTGTTTATCATAGTTCTCAGGACATTGTCCAGTCTCCGTCTTTCTTATGTCATATTATTTTTTCTTTCGATGGATTTTTCTTTACTCTTGTAGTGTGAAAGGATCGGTTTGGCATAGTCCACTGCATGTGGAGGAAAGGGTGACCTATTTGTTAAACATATTGCGTCTTTTATAGTGTAAGCCCAGGTTGTGACCCTTTCTATGCTGGAATAATAAACCTGTACTTTGCATTTGTGAATGTATACACAAATAAAAGTGAAGTGTGGATCACCGCTGAGAACGGCCCTTTGTTGAAAAGGCCATTTTCTACATCCTATTTACAAAGTAGGAGCTGCACTGAAACTTCCTGCCCTGTTGCAGACCCAACCCTTCTGCTAATCCTCACTCTAACCCTCCCCTTCCTTTACCCTAACCCTCTCTAACTGCAGCTTAACCCTAACCTTCCCCTTCTCTAATCCATCCCAACCCTGCAGCCTAACCCTAATTCTCCCCTTCTTTGCTCCATCCTTTCTCCACAGTCTAATCCTAAATCTCCCCTTCTCCGATCTATCCCCTCCCCGCAGCCTAACTCTGAGTCTTCCCTTCTCCCATCCATCCACTCCCAGCAGCCTAACCCCAAGTCTTCCCTACTCTTATCCATCTCCTCCCTGAAAGCCTAACTCTAAGTCTCCCCTTCTCCCATCATTCCCCTCCTTGCAGCCTAACCCTAAGGCTACCCTTCTTCCATCCATTCCCTCCCCGCAGCCTAACCCTAAGTCACCTCCATCTCCCATCCATCCCCTCCTCGCAGCCTAACCCTAAGTCTCCCCTTCTACACTACATCCCCTCCCCTGCACTAACCTGTCCGGTTTGTGCATCGGAAACCATCGGGTCTGCGGTGTAAATTTCTAGTTGCTGACATTTTCGCCACCAAATATGTGCACAGATTAAGATGAATATTTTTGGATTGGTCATTTTATTAAATTAGTTGATTTCATTCCGTGTTAACGGAAGCAATTAACCACCCCAAATGACCCCCCCCCCGCCAGTTCCATCCCGTTGTCTGAAGTATGGTATTCTATTGTTAATAAAAGCAAGCGATACGGATCTCCGCCTACAACTCTGCCCATAATGACCAAAGTCCCAGGCTTAGCGATGGGAGTCTTATCTGGTCTTCTCTCTATTCTATAAATACATGGCACCGGATCCTAATCAAGGTCACTACAGCTGGTTCATTGTGCCATAAGTGTGAAGAAAGAGCACTCACCTCACACTTACAGCTTTCCACCAGCAGAATCCTGCCTCAACATTTACACACCAGCCCCAAGCCAAGTGTTGCTTAGCCAAGGCCTTGCTGTGCGACTTAAATGCCTCTCATCATGCAGACATGCTTGAAGCATACTTCCATGTCCCTCCTGCCATTGATTCCAGCATGGAAGGCTGCATCTTGAGGGGTCTTTGGTCATTATGGCCTTGGCTAAGCTCAGTGAGTAGCACTTGTGTCTCACAGCGCTGAGGTCATGAGTTTGATTCCCGGACTAGGCCTTATCTGTATTGAGAGTGTCTAATTATCAACAGACTAAAATAATCCTAGTCTCTGTATGTGTAAGGGAATTTATGTGTAGCTCCAATAGGACAGGGATTGCTGTGAATGTGAAATATTATCTGTAAAGGGCTATGTAATCTGAGACTCCCGAAATTCGGGCAGTACTCCCGGTATCCCGGGAGAGCCAGCAAATCTCCCGCAAGTGACTTGAGGCCCGTGGTTTCACTGAAACCACGCCCCCCTGTCTAGCAACACTTGTATACTAGTGTTGCTAGGCACAGGAAGGGACTTGATGATGCAATTTGCGGCATCAATCCCCGTCCCGACCCCTATTTCAATTAAAAAACGGGGCAGTATGAACCAGGGGCGGAGCCTATTGACACCATTTGCATAACCCGCGTCATTAAGCCCCACCCCCCGCATGCGTCGCTAGCTTCTCTCCGGGATCTCCCAGAGGGAAGCTGCCAAAAGTCGGCAACCATGTCTAGATCTGGGCCCCGGTCTGTGTTCTTTTGTGTGTATGCACCCTGTGATTTGGGTTGCACTCCCATTCAGTAGCAGAGCATGATTGACGCATTTGTTAGCACCAGTGATTGATAACTAAAGACTGAACCAGATGAACATTGTAGTGTAACAGCTGGAGATTCACAGGTTGCCTGTCCCTGTAATATAATCCATGTGTTCCTAGGATTCAGACACAGCAATTTCACACAAATATAAACATGTGTTTGATATTCATTCCCCTCTTCCGAGCGCAGTGTACCATGTTAAATTTTATTTTGGATACCACCCGACCATTAGAAATTCATTAGATTAAGAATCTGACTTTAGATTTATAGAACGTTCTAGCCTTCTGCAGCATGGAAAGTTTGTGGAATGGAAAACGGCCACATTGGAACATCACAGGCATTCCTAGAAGTGGGTTTTAATCTGAAAATAATAAAAAATAAAGACTTTAGCGAATGATAGATGGGTTCTATTGGTGAGTGTGTGCTTACGTGGATCTGTACTGATTGCAAATCTGTTACTCATTTTACAGTCTAGATTTTAGATTCTGCAAAAAGATAGGGCTATTGGGATAGTGCGATCTCCTTATGACTTCTAGTACCTGTTCATCAGATGGTTCTTTCAAGACATCACTTTCTGAAATGGGATTCTCAAATAATTATAGGCTGAGATTCAGGAAGATGGCATTAACTGCATTAAAAAGGGGTTGCGGTTATTGCTACAGCAGTTGCTATTTTGACAATGATACATGAAATTGTATCAGTGCCTGAACAGGTACCATATCGAATGTTCCTGCATCAACAAGTTACCCGTTTCAGATGCAGTAAGGGTTAGGCAGCAGAGCTGGAAAGTTAGGGTTAGGCTGTGGAAGGGAAAGGTTAGTAATAGGCTGCTAGAAATTTAGGGTTAGGCTTCAGGTAGGAGAAGGTCTGCAGCTAGACAAACCAAATATTTTTTCTCCTTTTTCCCTGTAATTTAATTTGAAGGTTCGTTAATTATCTGGGAGCCTCCTGAAATTCCCGGGAGAGAAGGCACATCTCCTGCCATGGGCTCCTCCAGCTAGTTCTTTATACAAAACACTGCCTCAAGTCCTGCCCTCTGCCTATCAATACAGTAAATTATAGAGTTTGGGCGCAATGTGATGACATCAATGATGGGAATTGTATATACTGCATCTTTAAGCCCCATGTTGTATTCTCTTTCTTTCCTCAGAGATCACCCACAGAGTAGACAGCAATAATTTCTTTCATGCCTATATTTTAGTACATTTCCAATTTCAGTAGGGCGCTCACCCAAAACCTAACCACTCTTTCTATTATTGTGTCAGGGCAGTGAAAGATGGCTGCCATTCTCCATTTTTTTATGTGCTTTTATGTGTCAGTGTTATTAATACCATGTAGAACCAGACGTTACAAGGCTAAGACATGCTGATAAGGATGTGCTCGGTGGGAAAAGAGGCCATGTGATACTAACATTATGCAGTGCTAGCCTATACTGCGCATATGTGGAATGCAGAAATTAATTATATATGAAGTACCAATTAACTTGCTTAATCATGATTATAACCTAATATGGTAGGGAGTTCCAGCTCTGTTGGTGTATATAGATCTTAGCACTAGGTCAGGTCCCCAGCCTCATATGGGATTGACTGAAGAAGTGCCTGCTTGACCTATCCAGCTCGACAAAAAGATAGGGGCTCCGGGACACCAGCTGAACATTATCAAGCAATGAACACCAGCTGAAGCGAAGTGGCTTTCTTATATTTTGCTTAATTCTTTATAAAATATTACAATTGATTTAAAATTGTGTCTTGTTGTTTCCTTTAATGCCTGGTATTTAAGTAACCTTTAAGTTCCACTGGGAGCAGCAGTTCATAACAGTATAGCACCCTGCACTTATGTTTTATGGAAGAGAACATAGCTGCATTGTGTTTGACTGCAATGTGCCATTTATCAATCTATCGTACTTGCATAAGGATTCGGAGCTGCAGTTGTGTTCGTCAGGGGCGGAAAGTGAAAGACTTGGGCACCATAGCAAGGAGGCGCAAGGAGCGCTTTAGCGCTCAGCACTCATACATGGAGTGCCAAACGCTCTTTTAAGCTGTCAGCCTCTGACAGCTTTCTTACAGTGCAGGGGGAGTGCCCCTGTAAGCACCCCTTGTAGTTATGCCCCTGGTGTTCATGTCTGGGTAGCACCCCAAGCCATAAAATAAGTTGCGCTGGACACAATGCACTCCGTTTTCCATTCCAGTCTGGATGGGACCCAGTGCGTCTAACTGTAAATTGGGCACAGAAAATGTAACCAGCATAATCGTCTGTTTTGTAGATCCGAGGAGTAATCACGTCCTGCGTCTTTTGTCTGTTTTGTAGATCCTGGAGATAATCATATTCTGCGTCTTGCTTTACGTCTATAAGAGAAGAGGAGTGAATCATATTGTGGTTTTGCTACTTCTGGTAGCTCTGCTGGGTAAGTACGTTGTTTTCTGATACTATCTGAGTTTTTGTGTCATTACCAATTGTTTAACGCAGAGACATCTGTTTTACTGTTTGTTTCCTGATTCAAAAGATTGAGAAGTATTTCTGTAGATCACATGTCTGGTTCTCGTGAGCCTCTCATGGTTTCCATTAGACCGCTAGATATTTCAGCATTCTGAACATAGCAATTTAATTGACGTTAAGGGTAAATTCACCTAGAAGATGCAATATTGCACCGTCACCTACAGGAGAGGAAAATGTGAACTGTACATATAAATATAGAGTTGGGAGAAGGCTACTGTCCAGCTCAACTCTAAATTTCACAGGCAGAATTAGGCTGTATGGGACGGATCCTGGCCTATGGGCCCCTTACGGCTGCCCGTACGGCCATTCTCGTAGCAGGGACTGCACGCCCCCTGCACTCCCTGCTCTTGGTAGTAAATCTTGACACTTACATGTCCAGATTCCTATCCTGACTTATAATTACGGTCACTTCCCCCGCCCCGCCCCCTCATTGGCATATCTATCTCCGCCTTTATGGAAGCCCCCTTTTGGTAAGAGCCAGCATACGTCTCGTACACCAGCCCTTATGGCGTCGGAAGAAGGTTATGCGGCCGTTACCGAGGATCTACCCCTATATCTCCAGAATTGTGCATTAAGCTTAATATGTTGATATATAGCACCTGTGTGTTATTTTGTGCGTAGTGTGTTTCTTAGTCAGCGTGTGTGTGAGGATCGTTCAGTGCTCCGAACAGTTAGTAAAAATAGTCCCCCACTCCTTTCCTAACCCTAACCCTCCCTCCCCTGCAGCCTGACCCTAACCCACCATCTCCCGCAGCCTGACCCTAACCCTCCCTCCCCTGCAGCCTGACCCTAACCCTACCTCCCCTGCAGCCTGACCCTAACCCTCCCTCCCCTGCAGCCTGACCCTAACCCTCCCTACCCCGCACAGAGAGTTTACTCACCTGTCCCTTGATCCAGCAATAGCGGCGGAGGAGGGATATCGTCATTTCCGAAGGAGAATGGGTGAAGTATGCCAAACGGCATTCTCACCCATTCTGAAAAAAAAGTTGAAATTGGTAAGTATTCGAAAAAGGGACATCTGAAAAGGAACTTTCGGATGTCCCTTTTTTCGCAAATCAGGCATTCTTTCCGAATGCAAGCGGATTACAGGAACCATCTTGAGACAGTTGAGTACTGTGCAATATTGTAAAACTATTGGCGTAAAAATTTTGTTGTTCATCACGCCAATATTTTGTAAAAATATTGGCGTAATGGACAACAGCCTCGCCGTCTAGGCTGGGAATGGAATATTCTGGTATGACTGCACATCCCATTAATATGTATATCATCTGCAAATGGTACATGAACCGTGTTACCATGTGTTTTGCTTTGCGGTACAGCTGGTTGTTAGAGGAAGTCTTCTGCATACATTGTCTCTGCGCTGTTTATTTTGTCTTGTCTTTTAGTGTTTCACGCAATCCAGATGAGCTTTGTGATATACACTGAATACATTAAAGCATTGCTTCCTCTTTGTTTGCAGCTTCCATGGCGGTGATTTCCGTAAAAGCAGTCGCTGGTATGATAGCAATGACACTGAAGGGGTACATGCAGCTGAATTATGCTATATTCTATGTCATGGCCGTTGTAATGATCGCCTCGTGTATCTTTCAGGTCAAGTAAGTGATGCCTCTTTTATCAGGGAACTTGTCATTCTGTGTGACAGATCTGATCACGGCTAGACATGATTGTCAGTAACAGAATGTTAACGACTGCAGTGTCCGTGTATCCACATCACAGGGACATCTGAGTCATTCAAGTCTTCCTGTAGATAGAATCTTAAACATTCTACAATGGTCCAAAACTCAAGTAACCTGCAGAGTAATTCATCTTCATTACTAAACATCATTGTGGCTTCATTCATAACAACTCTGATAAATGTCAAAGCCTACTGCTGATGGGAAAAGCAAAACAGTAAATCAATAAACCATAATAAATGAGTAAAGGTTTTTT
>WWET01004363.1:42584-64827 GCA_011038615.1 Limnodynastes dumerilii | reverse complement strand
AGATTAAATTGTTTTTTTTTGGGGGGGGGGGGGGGTAAACTATTTCCAGGACACATATTGCAGACTAATTTATTATGTTACTGATGTACAAACAATAAATATATTTGTTGGAATTGTAATGAACAGTATTAATGGGCAGGATCCAGGCCTAGTTAAGTGCTTAAACTTAGTTACTCCTGGGCTAAACCATGTTGATTTTAGGGGGAGTCAAGGTAATTGTATTCTTCTCTGCATGCAGGGATATATCTTTGAATTTCTTACTGCACACAGATACTGACCAGCTTTACTATCACACTGTTATTTAGACTTGGGATAGGAAACATCACCTCTCAACTCTAATACTGTTTGCAACAGATGAAATACGACTCCCCTGCAATCAACATGGTTTAGCCCAGGAGTAACTAAGTTCAAGCACTTAACTAGGTCTGGATCCAGCCCAATGAGTGTATATGAGTCATATGTTTGACACCAAGGTCCAGATCCAGAATGAAGTACACCCTACAGTCTGGATTCAGTACACCCTACGGTCTGGATTCAGTACACCCTACAGTCTGGATTCAGTACACACTACGGTCTGGATTCAGTACACCCTACAGTCTGGATTCAGTACACACTACAGTCTGGATTCAGTACACACTACAGTCTGGATTCAGTACACACTACGGTCTGGATTCAGTACACACTACGGTCTGGATTCAGTACACAATATGGTCTGGATTCAGTACGCACTACGGTCTGGATTCAGTACACACTACGGCTTGCTAAATAGTGTATATGGTGTTCACTAGGGTGCAGTGTGTATTGTATGGCAATCACTAAGGTGCAGTATGTATTGTATGGCAGTCACTAGTGTGCAGTGTGTATTGTATGGTAGTCACTAGTGTGCGGTATGTATTGTATGGCAATCACTACGGTAATTATTAGTCTAAAATTCACTTATAATTACTCATAGTAACATCTCAAATATTTTTTATTTGTTTCACAGAGTGAATGCTATGGTCTAATAAACACTGAGAAAACTCTGATATCTATCTTGTTATTTTACTTACGCTGTTATTTGTGTATTTCCCTAATATGGAAAATGGTTATATTTTAAAATAAGCTCAGCAAATAAAGCGTAATTGCGATCATCCTTCACACTCGCTGCAAGCGCCTTTTTGGGGATTAATTTAAATGATATTCCTTTTTTTCTGTTTTTGTTTTTGTCTTGAGTTTGCTCTTGGAGGGGTAGTTATTTATTTAATTTGGCTTCCTGAGTAGATTATGAAGTAATTCCAGGTTCTGCTGAACATCGTTTTGTATAAATATTTATGAAGCTAGTAAATCTTACCGCGGATTTTACCATTGAAATGTCTACCGTATTCTTTTCATTATTTTTCTGTTTCTAGGTTTCTAAATCAAGCAATGAAGCTTTACAATGCGACTGAAGTGGTGCCAATTAACTTTGTTTTTTTCACCACGAGTGCCATTCTCGCAGGTACTGAACAATTATATCATCGCTTCTAAGACATATAATAAAATCTTAAACGAACATTTTATTGTGCCCTTAAAATGTAATACTATGAAATCTGCCTGCAGGTATTGCTGTTATTGCAGTTGGTTTTATTGATTTTGAGAAAGTTCTGAATATTATCTCAAATGTGTTTTATTAGAATAATATACAGAAGTACCGACCATTATAATAAAAGACCTAGGGGGTCTATACAATAAAAATAATAACGCAGAAGCTTAATGCATTTGTAAGTAAAAAAAAACAGTAAGTTAAAAAATATCCTTGATTGATTATCCATTCAGGTTGTAGTATTCCGAAGTGACTAATAGCGATTAAAGGTATTGTCATACAAGGAGAATTTAATTAGCCATGGAGATGCAATGCTGACATTAAGTGTGTATTACCATACACTGTTTATTATGTGTACTAATAGTGCTTATAAGACACATCACTGATCATTCAGATCCCCCACAGAGAGGGCAGGAGAAGAGTATATCTCTGGTAGAATATTTTGCTATTCATTTAATTCATACTTTCTTAGCCCTGGGACACCACTTACCACAATACTGATACATCATCACATCACTTTCCACAATATTTCATTTTTTCCATACATTAGAGCAATAATTGCTCCCAGCAGGAGGTGGCCAATGAATGGGACAAATTTTCCCTAGGGAAAGGTCCCGATATCGGCCCCTCTCACCTTTCCTGTTAGGAGCAATAATCCATGTTGAAGAGAGAGGAACTGCTGAGATTGATGGGAGGCCATTGCATCTGGTTGGTTGTTTAGGCCTCCTGTCAGTATCGGCAGGAGACCTGTGCAGCTTGCAGATTGACTGTGATAACTCCGGTCAGTAGTGTGTGGAATCTCCACTTCTTTGGCAGAGTTTCCCTGTCTTTCTGACTACGTTATTATCAGCAGATACACCAGTAGTAAAGTAATGGGCGTCCAGCATCTCTTGTAGAAGACAGAGTTTTCGTAACGTTATTACTGCTGTTGGACTCTTCACGATGTCATCTCCTCAGGACGATAATCAGTCTGGTCTTTTTGTGACGATTATCTTAGGTTTCAGAAGTCCATCGGAATCACACACTACAGCGATTATTGGTCTGATCTATCAATATTTCCATGATTGGGCCGATAATTGCTCTAGTGTGTGACCAGCTTATGTCTGCATAATTCCCATGGTAAAGCCCGGTACACACTTTCCATTTTTCTATTGTTATTATTATTATTATAATTTTGAATGTAGATGATTTAGGGTTCAGAACTTTGGGCCAGATCCAGACCTACATTCCGTTTATGTTTCTACACATAGGGGCTGATTCAGAGATACGATTTCCACGGCACTTAGGAGCGTATATTTAGGATCTTAGAAAATTTGCATTACTGCGCATGCGTAGTAATAGTGCAACGCCGTCTACGTAGCGGTTAGGAGCGTAAATTCGCTAAGAGCGTAAGTTTGAATCGATCGCAAGCACTTAAGATATTAAGTGCTGCGAAAGTTTAAGATCTGAAGGATTTGCATGGAAATGGGCGGGGGGAGGCAGGGAAATGAGGGAAAGTGGGCGCGGGCTGACACTTAGGATCTCAAATAACCGCAACTACTTCCCTTAAGATCTCAACTGCCAGCGCAGAGTTAGGGTTAGTCAATGGTGGTCTAAGTTTAAGATCCACCGCTGTTTGCAAGGGGAGTGACTGTTTATGCAGTGGGCTGGAACCTGCTAAGATCTTAGCTAAGGTGCGTATATTTGCGATCTTTTCGCAATCGTATCTCTGAATCAGGCCCATAGTGTATTTACGCTTTCGTAATTACTATGCACTTCGTCTGTAGTTACGCTGTTGATCGTAGGCTCGTAAGTACGTTCAGAGTTTCTGGTTGTAACATCTGGCTCGCGCATACGCACAACTTGCAAAACAGCGTTTTTATAACTCCGACGAGCGTAAATACGCTAGCGGGCGTAGGTCAGGACCTGGCCCTTTGTCCCTTTTGTGCCATTACAATGTAAGATGGCTTTACCATTGTTTCATATAAAGTAAAACATTTCTCGCTTTCTTTCCTTATAAATCAGCATCAGGAACACTATGTAATAGCTGAGGACCTGATCCAGACCCTGCACACTTTCCGTACATGCGAAAGGTCTGTCAGTCTGTACGAGAGAGGGGAGTAAACTCCTCCTGTCACTCCCCTCTCCTGTGCAGATATTTGTGTGACTAATGCCGCCACAGGCCAGCCTTAAGTCACATGAGCAGATCAGCGGCCCGCCTGACCACAGATGCGCTCACAAATACCTAATCCCTCCACTACTGTACATTTAAAATGCTTTCCCCGCCCACCTTGGTGGCCAGAGGTGAATCACAGCCTATTTCATTGCAATACCTCTCGTACGGAACTAAGTTCCTAATGACAGGAGTTACATGTATAAAACGCACCTATTATTTTGAGGGGGCATGCACCCTCCTTCAAAACACCCCACTTACACACTTTGGGGTAGATCCAAAACTAAGTACGCTAGCCGCTGACGTAAAAACGCTGTTTTGTAGGTACTGCGCATGCGGCAGATGTAATGGCACGTAAATCTGAGCGTACGTAGCAGGTTAGTATCAGCAGTGTAACTACAAACAAGGGGGTGTGCCATGCATGCGACACCCGTAATTACGCTTCAGAGGTGGGAGAAGGTATTTAAATCATACAGTCTGGGCGTGCTTTGGCACTTATGTAGGTGCAGCCTGTACGTGCGTCAGTAGTTACACTGTGTAAAGTTAAGGTAGGGTTTGGCAAGTGTAAAACGGCAAAAGTACGTACGGCAGAGGGGGAGTGTCTAGTAACTACGCTACATCTTGAAACGTAAAGGAAACGTAGCTCTGGATCTGGCCCTTTGTGTGTGTAAGTGGGGTGATGTTCGCAGGTCTTGATCCGGTTCTGTATAACTATATGTACTATATAAAACATAGAAAGGGACTTATTCTGTTTTTTTCTTTGTTGTCACAGGGGTAATATTCTACCAGGAATTTCAAGATGCCGCCCTATTGAATATATTTATGTTTATATTTGGGTAAGAAAAATGCCATAAATGTTTTAGGTGTGGTAATCTAATGTAATAATGCCAGGTCTGTTCTCAATAAAACACATTTCTGTACTAGATAAACATGTACAGACCGCCTGCAGCTCAGGGGAGAGGACCCTCAGTGGAATGTAGAACAGGAGGGGTATATGTTGTGTAAGGTGTTTAACCCGTCATCTTCATAAAGTAAACGCAGTAAATGTATAGGATGATTTCCTAACTAGTGATGTCACAGATTCTAGTATATGGATGGGTTGTGTTCCTAGTGATGTCACAGATTCTAGTATATGGATGGGTTGTGTTCCTAGTGATGGCACAGATTCTAGTATATGGATAGGTTGTGTTCCCATCTAGTAAATGGATATGCTTAGGCTATGTTCCTGGTGATGCCATGAATTCTTGCAAATAGATAAGCTTTGTTTCTAGTGATGTCACAGATTATATTAATTGGATAGGCTACATTTCTAGTGATGCCACAGATTCTAGTACATGGATAGATTGTGTTCCTAGTGATGTCACAGATTCTAATAACTGGATGGACTATGTTCCTGGTGATGTCATGAATTCATGTAAATAGATAGGCTTCATTTCTAGTGACATCACAGATTCTAGTATTTGAATAGGCTACATTTCTAGTGATGTCACATATTCTATTAATTGGATAGGCTTCATTTCTAGTGATGTCACAGATTCTAGTATATGGATAGGTTATGCTCCTAGTGATGTCACAGATTCTAGTATATGAATAGGTTATGTTCCTAGTGATGTCACAAATTCTAGTATATGGATAGGGTATGTTCACTTCCTAGGGATGTCACAGATTCTAGTACATAGATAGGCTACATTCCCAGTGATGTCATTAATGTTAGTATATGTATGGTGTATATTAGTATCTCATATTTCAGAACATAGCTATGGCTTTCACAATGTGTAGGTGACTTAACTGTCACACTATAAATATCTATTTAACTAATTGACATTTTTTCAGTTGGTGGATAATGTTTTGTTTTTAATTGGTGTCTTAGTGAATTGAATATAGTGGTGCAAATAAATAGGCTTGTTATTACTGCATCACATAACAGCCAGCTGACACAGCATAAATGTATATGTCTTTTAGGCGTGTGTAGCCTCTAGTCTTCATATCCCTGGTAGTCTGGGCTAGTGGTACGAAACAAGGGTTTTGCAGAAAATCACCTTTATATCATTCTATCTGTAAGATAAAACGCATAAATGTCCATTACACATATTTGCAAATATATGATAAGCCACCAGCCACCGTCAAGGCCTTTCTGCATATGGTGGTCCTAACTCTAACAGTGAGAGTCCCAGTGTTGGGTCGTATATAAATGTTTTTAAATTGAAAGCCAAACTTACCTCAGGAGACACCCCTTAAATCCTCCAAAATAGCTGCTGTGGAACAACACCCCCTCTCAGCTGCTGCTCCCGGACATGCATCCAAACAGTATACACACAAAATGGAAGTTTTAACGTAGAGTCTACCAATCAGAACTCACCCACACAGGAGGCTGGATACAGCATGGATACGCATTGCAAAGTCTCTAGTTCAGACCCTCCAACATGACACCTTCCATTAGGTACACAATACTCCCCTCCTGAGCTGAACTGTCACCTGGATTTAATGAATTAACTGATGTTTGAAAAAGTGGTCACCATAGTAACTGACTGTTGAGAATTCCGGAACAGAGTATTTTATATCTAATGGAATGGGTTATGTTGGGGGGTCTGCTACTTGCGAAACTTAATTTTTCATTTATCAGATGATGCAAATTATTAGCCACTCCTACTGAAAGATAGTTTCTCCTAATCAATTAAATGTCATCTCAGAATCTTTACGATCACATACAAACAAATGACTGTAACAGCAATTATGTAATTCATGAAAGTCGCTGTTTGTATGAGAAATACATCACTTCATTATCCAGTATATATTAGGTACATATGTAAATCTCACTTTACTTTTATTACAGCCAGCCATAAAAACAATTGTATAAATCTTTCCGATCTGTCTAATTCTAGGCTATAAAAAAGCCATTTATAAATGGACGATCCATTAATTAGTCTAATGCTTGGCAGTGAGGGTGTCTGGCTTATTTCAGAGTCACTTAGACAGAAAATGAGATTGCTTTTTATTACATTTATGGCTCTTAGAAACTGAAGTGCTTCACCAGACAGTGAATATCTTAATTAACAGAGATAATTGCTGCAGAAAGCAGCCTGGTGTATACAATGATTAACTTCTTGCATATTAATGGCTGAAATTATGAAAGACATAAAAAGTGACGTGAAATAAAACGACTTAGTGATGTGTTAATCTTTACACTTTATGGAAAGTAGTTTTCCAAAGTATGATTGGCGTAAGCTGCTGTCTCCTTCGGAAAGGGGATCTAGTTGCGTGGTTTGAGTCGTCGCTGCGATCGGCCCTTCTGGCTGGAAAATCGATTACTTTTGCCTCCCAGAGGCAAAGCAATCAATCCACGCAAGACAGAAGACACTGCTGCAAATGGTTGAATGGTAATGAACTTAACCCCAACCCTTACTCTAATCCCTACCTTAACCCACCCTTTCTATTACACTAACCCTAACCCTTCCTTCACCGCATCCTAAACCGATGCGATGGGTATTTGGCAAGTATGCCAGTTGGCATACTTAGCCATTCTTAAATTTTTTTTTTTTTTTTAAATGGTGGTCTAGAATCAGCTTTCTGCTGTCTCTACTTCTAAAAGACCTATTTTGCGGCAGCGAGTCTCACCGGAGTTGCTGGTACGTAGGGCCGGTTTTCGAAAATAATGCAGCCGAAAGCTTAATTTCTGATGCACCATTTCCAAATGCATTTTAAAAATGAAAATCTACATTCCTAAATGGGTACCATGTCAAGTGACTCATTTTCGACAAGGTACCCAATCTGGTTAGGGTTAGACTCTGTAGAGGAGAGGGTTAAGGTTAGGCTGTGGGACGATGAGGGTAAGGGTTAGACTGTGGAGGGTTAAGGTTAGGCTGCGGCTAACTGTTGTTTTTGTAAGAAAAAAGGTGCCAGAACTCACATCAACTCACACGCAACCACACAACCAATCATAAGCCGAGCAGTGCCATCACAACCAGTGCAGATGAAGTATGCATGCATCAGACTCAACACACAAGCAGCCGCATGCATCGTTTTAATGATTTTGCCGCCAAAACTTTTAAAATTTGCAAAATCCATGAAAAAAAAAGGTGCCGGAACTCGGTTCTGGTGCGTTCTATGACAAAAAAAAGCACTGGGGAGCGGAGGGTTAAGGTTAGGGTTAGGCTGTGGAGTTAAGGATAGGGAGCCTGATTCAGAGATCCGCTGCCGATGGTATCGCAAATATACGCATCTAAGTGGCAGGTCGGAGCAGGTTACATCCCACTGAATAAACAGTCACTCCCCTCGCAACCTAAGGCCGGACCTAAACTTCCACCTACATTGACTTGCCCTATCTGGCCGCACTCACTTCCGACCCTATGTGCAATAGTTGCGTATATTTAGGGTCCTATGTCTGTAATCGCGCCCGCTTTCCCTCATCTCAATGCCTCCCCCGCCCATTTCTATGCAAATCCTTTGGCCCCCCGCCCATTTCTATGCAAATTCTTTGTAGATTTCCGCTGGACTTAGGGTTGCAATTGTTCCCGACCGATTCACAAGTCCGACCTTAAGGCATTTCCAACCCTATCTTCAACGTAGACGGCGTTGCACTATTACTACGCATGCGCAGTTGATGCAAAATCGATCCGACCCTAAATATACGCACCTAACTATCATTAATATCGGATCTCGGAATCAGGCCCAGGGTTAGGTTGCAGGAAGGGAATGGTTAGGGTTAAGAAAACTTACCTGTCACTGCTCCGCTGTTAGACACGGGAGCCCCTTTCTGTCACTAGATTTGCTTTTGCACCGGTCACATGATCTTCTCTCTGCTGGATTACACTTCCTGCTGTGTTTCTGTGTTTGGTTCTAATTACTCAGGTGTCTCATTACTCTCGCTGATGTCATCACCAGGTATTCCCTTTGCCTATTTATACCTCTTTCCCAGCTCCCTCGGTGTCAGAGTAACAGGTGTGTTTGTTGACTTGTGTCCTCAAGCCTGTTTGTGTTCCCTGCATCACATACCTAACACCATTCAGGTTTCCAGTCTCTTGGTTCCTGTATTCCCGATGCTCCCCTCGATCCCTGTGTACCAGTTCCCTATTGTGTCTCTGGTTCTAGTGTCCTCTGGTTCCTGTCCAGACTCAGTCACTGTCTCCTGCTGTCTGGCGCCTGTGTTCCCAGTTCCGTATATCCAGCGGCTGGCTGTCTGTTTGTCTGTGTTCTCTGTTCATGGCTTCTACGTCTTTGCACTTGCCAGAGACTTGCTACTGACCAGCAGCCAAGTCCATCGCCACCATCAGGGGCTCTGGTGAATACCTGGACCCGGATTCACAGATACGATTTTGCTACTTTTTCTGTGCGTATTTTTAGGATCGGAGTAACTGCGCATGTGTAGTAACTTTTTTTTTTTTACGCATGTTACGTTGGATTTATGCACAGATTTCTAAATCGTGCGTGGTGACGTTACGTGAAAGTGGGTGTGGGGGCATTTAAATGGCCTTTTGAGGCCGTGGTTAGTAATGTACGAACGTACCTAAGCAACTTAGGCACATAAATACACCCGTAGAGTTAAGGGTGCCCTATGGAGGCGTATGTCACCAAAAATCCGTCCGGTTGCCTTGCAACATAGGTGCGTATATTGGCGAATCCGTGCAGATTATTTCTCACGTGTCTGTGAGTCCAGTCCCTGGTCTTTAGTTAGACTCTAGTGTAGTCCTTCTCTGGATTGGTGTGGAGCGTGGTGTGTTTGACACTGTGATCTCCTGGCGACCCCAGCATTATATACATTGGGCTGGATCCAGACCTTGTTAAGTGCATTGACTTAGTTACACCTGGGCTAAACCATGTTGATTTCAGGGGGAGTCGAATTTTGAGTCGAACTTTGAATTACTTACTGCACACAGATACTGACCAGCGTTACTATCACACTGTTATTTAGACTTGGGATAGGAAACATCACCTCTCAACTCTAATACTGTTTGCAGCAGATGAAATATGACTCCCCTGCAATCAACATGGTTTAGCCCAGGAGTAACTCATTTCATACACTTAACATAGTCTGGATCCAGCCCATTGCTGGTATAATTGCATAGTGTGTGGCTGCTTCACTTTTCATAGTGGCCACACACTGGCCTGTAATCTGCACCCTTCTTGCTGCCTTGCACTGCCTGAACAATCCAAGCATCGCGTGGAGCATTTCAAGACCACTTTGTTGGTGTTCCAACAAATCAGTCCACGCCACACACTATACAATAATTGTCCCAATTATCCTCTGTAGAGAAGCAATATGAAATCCATGGTCATCCCAATCCCTTATTTTTGTCACTCTTTATACTATGTAGAACCCCTGTGTCACAAACTCCTCTTTCAAGGCCGGCTACAATGAAAATCCTAGCTCTAAGCCATAACCAAATAAATGATTCTAAAGTATTAATTGCATTGGGGCCATGTCCAGGCTCATACAACCCTAAATTAGGTCTAATACAAGGCAAGGAAAAAAATAACTTAAAACCACCTTGTACTAATAACCGTACTATTATATTTTGACCCCAGCAAACCGCATCAACGTCTTTGGAACACAGTGTACTCTGCCGGAGAGGAAGTATTGTTTTATAATCTATGCACGACTGTCTTTTCTTGTCAAGGTAGCTTTTAGTAATATAGAGGGCTCTTCGGTGACAAATGCTTTGAATATTTATAACCTTAGTTCTAAAACTTTCTTGTGTATTAAGCAAATCCAAGAATTACTTAAGTATGTTGAAGGCTGAATAGAAATATTTATTCTTATCATCAGTGAGACTCAGTGTTTTTATTATTTATTAGGTAGTTCTCTGTAGTTGGATTTCCAATTTCTGATTAAATCTTTTCTCATAACCTGCCCAGTACAAAACGCTTCCAACTGCGCGCTCTGCGGATTGTGTGAGCTATGTAGTAGTCATAATTTATATTGAGCATTGCAAGATTTAATGTTGTTTGGCTATAAGCCTGCAGCATATAGCAAGCTGTATTTATCATGTATTTTATATCTGCAGGTGCTTTTTATCTTTCCTTGGAGTCTTCTTAATTGCAAGGAATCAAGAGAAACAACCTCTCCCAGAACCCTTTATCAACTACGGTGACATCCCTGGTAAGTGTCTTTGTACGGACAGACCTCTAACACCCAAAAATAAATAGCAGCAATCACCTGTTCATGAACGAATCACTGGCAAAAGATGGAGTAGCATTGGAATGGTGGCTTACAGATTGATTGGAAATCTTTGTTTTACTCAGGCATTGTTAAAAAAAAAATCAATATTAAAGGTCACATCGTGTGTTGGGGCTTGGTGAGGGAAATGACATCATCAAGCAATGACCAATGATGTGTCACTGCATTATGAAACAGGGGGTGGAGCCCCAATGCTGTGATTTGCATTAATTTGCATCATCAAACCCCACTTCCTAAGGCACTGTAAAGAAAGAGTTTTAATGAACATATATATATACAAGCTAATATAGGAGACATTGGAGAGGATAACCCCTTGCAGATAAGACATAAACATTCATAATTACTTATGCTGTTTTGTATATCACATGACTGCCTTAGGACCCGCCCTCATCCCTCCTATCATTTGCATAGACTGCCACTGGCATCAGGGAAGGGCTTTCTGCGCAAGGGATGGAAGACACTGATATGGAAGGTAAAAATTTACTATTTTGGGTGAAATTACCATAGTGTTGCTTATAACATACTAATCAATTATAACATGATTGATTATCTATTTTCTTCCCTATTATCTAAAAGGGGGAAATAGTCTCAAAGAACCTCATGACATGGCAATAAGTATTAGATATCCAGCCTACTGGTCAATGATAATCTCTTTTAGTTAAAGATATAAGTGAATGCTGTGGCAACCAATTAGATTCAAGCTAATATTTTCTAGATTGTACTTGAAAAATGATTGCTAGAATCTGATTGGTTGCTTTTAGTTAGGGGAGCAATATATGATTTCTTATTGGCGCCTCCCTCCCTCCCCAGTGTTGTTTGCAAGCTTTATAGTCCATGTTTATTTTACAGGAGTCAATAGTACCACTGATGAGTCTGTGTGACAGAAATGGCAGAATTTCAGTCATATAGGCCTACAGGACATCCACTTCACATTTTGGTGGGGGAAATCGCCCCCTTGTGGTCTTCTAAGTTCTGACACCCCTGATTAGTATTATAAGAACAAAGTCCTTTGAAAACTATCATAATGCATAAATAATTAGGACACATACAAGTGTTATCTCAGCTGCTATGAATTACTCCTCTATTTTTATATTTTAGAAGGCACCAACTGGTATGTTACAATTCCAAAATAAAAAAATGAAGTTTGTTACGGGCGGGTTTTTTCTTTAACACCCATTAAGTGCACTTTAAACAGACCATAATGTTTCCAGTCCAAGTATGCTACATCTATAAACACCGGCATGTGTTGTTTATTTCCATATGTATTATGAGAACATTTCCATACCATCATGTTCCTCCCCAATTACACATTTCTGCAGGCAGGGAATTAGGAGCATTAGTGTAGAATCTATTGCACCATACTACAGGAATCCCAATTACACTTGAGCCAAGGGCAGTCCCATAGGTTAATGATTATGTCATTGGTGTCTTGTAAAATGCAATGTTTGCAATATGAGAAGGGTGTAACCTACAGATTTACTACTCTCTGCTAATAAATAGGTTGAAATCAAGTATCTATGTAAAACAAATAAGTACATGTTATTTAAAGTATTGTGCATATATGATTACCGGATGTGATTAAAATGTATATAAATTGCAAAAACAGTAACCAACAGGACCACATCTTGATCATTGTGCAAACATACTATCGAGAAAAAAAAATGTCTGGATATAAGATAGTTAAGCAGATTGGAAAGTTTAAAGTGACATATCACACAGATTTATAGTTTGATAAGAAAATTATTGGTGCTGTTTGTTTTAACGGAATTTTATGCATTCTCCAGTTTTAACGGAGTTTTCTTTTGCGGGTAGTGACATTAATGAATACAGTTGTGTTAAGACAAACAACATTGGTTTTCTTATGAAATTCTGCATCTGTCAGATGTCACATGACTATTAGAGTTGCATCCAAGATGGCCGATTTTAAGATGGCTGTCCTACTGGCCACATACCTTAAAAAGTCTACCACCACACCCAGATCATATGTGTAGACACTGGATTAATATTTCAGTAGTCATTTCTGTTTTAAAAGGGTGCTTTCGTATATTTATAGACCACCCTGTATATAAACAAATATTTAGTAGTTATATATTACAGTATATTGCTCAACACGGAATCAAAATAACATACGTATCCAAAAAGTTCTTTAAAAATGCTTACACACTGACAGATCCATGTCCTGTCCAGTTCACAGAATCACACAAACAAAAAAATGTTCATTAGATATGTAATGGATTTGCGAGGTTCCAGGTTTAAGTCCACATCTTTATAGTCCAACCTTAAATTGTATCTGCTTAAAGAAGGGGCATCCATAGCGAGGTATTCTCATTTCAAATGAGCGTCTTTATAAGGGGATTAGGAGCACTGCTTAAATTATATTCCGATTGGCAATGTCGGCAGGTATGCTCAAGTGATTTCTATTCATTCAATGGACCATGCAGGAAAGTGTCATATAAACACAGGTCTAATGTGTGCATGTCTAAGAGAAGTGTCATGTTTTCTGTAAATAAAAAGCTTTTTATTGCTAGTTACTGACATCATAACCATTTAACCAATGTACTAAATAATACTACTGTGTTTTACCACCTGCAACTCATTTTTCTTTTACAGATTTTTATTGGTTTTTGAAATAAGTTTAAACACATACAGAAAGCACAGCCACTGTACATACATGAAAGATACCGCTTACTAGACTCCTAATCAATCGTTACAATGCTGTCATTTTGGAAAAAGTTAAGCCATTATAAGATACAGAGAAAGGACTTAACAGAAGGCAAAAAGAAGCTAAAACTATAAATCACGAGGAAGGGAGGAGGTATTGGGAGATTGTCATGTGCCTAGATTCAGTAGTGTTAAATAGAAGTTATCTTCAACACATAGGAGCCTTACTCAAACAAATCAAAAGTGTATCCCATAAAGCGTAGAAAACATTAACCTCTAGTATATCATTCTAAACTTAAAAATCTGAGTTTGTGCTAAGAAATTCAATTGTTGAATATAAACACACTATCACCTGCAACTCATTTTTTTTTTTTAACAGTTTCCCCCTCATCACCACCATAATACACACACACACACACACACACACACACACAATCATTGTCTCCTTTCCAAAATCTCTTTTAGGCATATGTTTACCAGATACATGCAGAGGGTCACCATATTATTCAATGAAAAAGGAAAGGGAAGTAAAGAGACCATGTAAAAAAAATGATTTCCTCACTATGGACCTGGTTCACGCTGAAGAAGACTTTAGGATCTTAATTATGTGCAACTAGTAGCAAGGCGACTCCCCTGACCTTCTTAAGCTTTGTAACTGACTTAAGAATGCCATAGGACTACCTTATCTTTAGGTTAGTTAGTTGTGTGCGTAGGGCGGCTAATTAAGAATGTTTCTGCTTAACCTCACACAGATTTCCTCATTTAAATGCCTCCCAATCTTCTTATCTTCCTTCTTAACTTTTCCGGACACGCCCCTTCATTTTTAAGTCACTACGGATCTAGAACAAATAGGTTCATAAGGGTGAATCAGAGCCATCATGTTCTTAAGTCCTACATAAATTGTGTATATTAAGGTACTATGCATGCGCAGTATATCCTTCTTAACTATACACACCTAAAAAGCAGAATTTTATAACAGTGAATCAGGTCCTAGGTCACTGGGCATTCTATGGTAGAACATACAGATTTATGGAAAGATTGTGGGATTATTAATAGTCTGAAGAAACAGAACAAGGAAATGGCAATTACTTAGCTGCTCCAATCACACAATCAGAAGACCGTTTAACAGATATCTCACCAGTGTGTACTGTCCAAAAATACTATAAAATCTTTTGAAACTGTCTGTGATCTTTTGATTTGATCTTTTGGAGCTCCTAATATTCCAGATTCACCATGGAAAGTTATCTTTTGCTTTTTGCATTTGTGTGCTGTGTCTATTAGGAGAGCTTTGGACACTGGTAAGATATTTGGTGACACAGTCTTTTGATTTGTGTGATTGTAAAGATTATCTGCTAAAAATTCCGGTGTGTACCCTGTGAACACTGTGCTCACACTTATGCCTTTCTGAGTGCAGGACCTTACCATTTACGCACCTAATATGGGGCCGGTGTGTAAAGGGTTTAGCTAGAAACTTACTGATAAATTGAAATACCTCCCACCATGCGGATATGCTTTAAGCAATGCCGCCCCAACCCACAGCCCCCTCCCCCACCGGACTGTCCTCCAGCACAGAAATCTCTTTGTATGCACAGGCACACATGAAGTATTAAATCTGGGTCCAGTCTGAAGTTGTCCGTGCATTTGCTATCCACAGTCTTCACAATAAGTACTGAACACTGACAGTTTAACAATCAATAAACACTGAGGCTGACATTTTTATTGAGAAAAAGTTTTCCTGGCAGCACTAGACGCACCCATGGGTGGAGCTATTCATAGGACACACCCCTTTGATAGTGCTATCGCAATCTTTGAATTTCATTTGCAAAAGTTGTCAACCATGATTTATGTTTATAAAACAAATACAAACCTTGAATCTAATTGTTTATGGGATTGATGCTTTACCAGATATTAGATCAGTGGTAAACTACTGAAGGAAAAGCAGCCTTTAACACTCCAGGTGTCTCTACAACTCCCAGTATCATCTAGCATCATAAGCATTACTGACATAGCATGATGGGACTTTTCCTCCACTACTATAGTTTATTCCTATAAATGCAGGCGACCACATTGCCTTCTTGTGAAGTCTAGATTGTGTTCTCACATTGCTCTTTCTACAGTGTATAGGCAACAAGTGCATCTGTGAAGAAGTTGTCAGCATATCACATCGAAGGCCTGTGAGGAATCTAAAATGTAAAGATTTTCCTATTAATTCCTTTTTTTGTGTCTCTGCAGGGAAAGAAACAGTGGATAAGATCCAGCCAAACTCAAACAGCAACACATATGGGAGTTTGCATAATTAGTTACTGACACAGCAGCCAAAGCAGGAAAAGATGAAAGTGAGAGAAGAGGGGTCGAAGAGAAGAAAGCATTTATTTATTGCCCTGGATCCCCAGCACCTGTCATGTCTGGGTGTCAGATCGTTTTCTGTTGACATCTTGTGTTTTTCATGCTAGAATTCTTGTTACGTTTTCTCTAGAACCTTTGAAGTCTTTACAGTTTCATATCTTGAATGCTGTACAATCTCAAGCATTTGAATAGTCCTCATTTGTTAATGATAAACTCTAAGCAGTTACTCTATATATCTAAAGTTCTGTAAACACTAAGTCCTGGTGGAAACTCTTGTTTTTCTTGCACCTTCTAAAGGGAGGTGGGAGTTTGGTAGAAGTCATCAGACAGTTATCAAACTGTTTTATTTAATGTATTTAAACTATTTTTTTCAGTTTAATAACACATTGAAATACACACTAATAATTTTAGTTTTGAACAGCTTTCTCATAAAGGACCCTCTACTGCTCTTCACAGTTTTGAAATGGGAGGAGACAGAACAACCTGTAGGAGTGTTCCGATCATGTGACCTGGTCTTGTTCATAGAGCATGATGGTGCATGTTACAAAGGGCAGTGTTATGATGTGTGGAGGGAAATAAAGGCAAATGGCAAACCTTAAACTGAGAGTCCCATAAGGAGCCAGGTCCCATGACATTATAAGTTCTGATGTGGTGTTTCTGTCAAGATGATAAAAGCACCTCCGGTATGAGACTCATGCATCCAATATGTTACAATATGATATCAAAGGACCAAAAAATCCGGGAGCCTTTATTTGTGCTTCTCACCTCATTGTACTTCTAACTGCCACTTTTATATTAAAACTGTAACTAAATATGTGTTAAATTAATTTAATTTTATATTACAGAGTATGATATGTTTACTTTTTGTGTCCATCAATTCTCCAGTTCAGGATCTGGAACGATTGCTTTTGATGCAGCAATTTAATCATTAATTGCTGCAGACCCCTCGAAAGATCTATATTGTGGTGCTACTATAAGGTGGACATTTCCATTCTAAACTCAGTCTTCATATCCAGGCATGACTGCAATGTATATGTTCTAACAGCATTTCACTAGACGAAGGTGTAAGCGCTCAGGTATAAAGCCGCAAATACACTGCAACTACAAAAACACATCATCTGAGTTGATTTGCTGATATTCTCACTAATGCAGTGTTATAACCGAACCCAAAACAGATGGGGTTATTACCTGCAGCCAATCAAGTACAGATGGAGGCTAGCTCAAATTTAGCGAGCCTCAATGCAACCATCTGACATAACAAACCGGTTGTATCTTATGGTGTTCCAAGCGATGGAAAAGCCCAAGTAAATTCTATTGAGGCAACTAGAGTTTTTACAACAGCTTTAATATGTGCTCTAATTCCACCATAGGCAATACAGAAAATAAGTATGATCTGTGCTGGTTATCATTAAACAATAATTGTGGGTTGTAAATGATCTATTACTGATCCAAGAATTGGATATATAAATAAATTCAATGTGACCCACATATAAAAACATGTAACTAGTGATTATAATATAATAAAAATCATTAGTTTAAGCTTCCTTACCAGCTTACTGCTCTTAGTTTCATTCTTTATCAGGATATGGCCATTTGGATTGGATGTGCCAAATGTATTGTTGTACTTTGTATTTTGTTGCTGTTACATGCTGCTATGTAACTAGTAAGGGATCGATTTTGTGTTATTTGAACTCATATCAGCCAGTATAAATGGACAATGAAGTGCCTTGAAGATGTATATAAATAATGTTTTCTACTGCTTTCCATTCCTGTTAAGTAAGGTACTGATGTTTCCAAATAAGTTGTAAATATGTACCGCGCAGACATTGCTCACGATGACTGCAATGATAAATATTTTGTACCTACACTGTACATATATTTATGACAATAAAATACAAAGATGAATAAAGCAGCCTGTTCTTAGATGTCTGGCTCACCTACAGCTAAAGGATCCTGTTTGAGGCCCTGATTCACAGTTAAGAGTAGATGAGTCTACTCCATTCCTCCCAAGTGTCCCGATTACAGCAGGACAGTCCCGCTTTCGGGAGACTGTCTATCTGTCCCGCCCTCCTCACAACCTGTCCCGAGAGATCAGACTCTCGGGACAAAGTAGTTTTTTTATGTTTATTTATTTATTTTTTTAAAGCCCCTTGTGCTGTGTATGCGATAGGGCTTTTCACAGCACAGTACAGGTAATACAGGGCTCCTACGAGAGCCCTGTAGGACCAAACATGTTACTAGAAACATATTTGGTTATACAGGGTTCCTGTAGGAGCCCTATATTACCAGTACTGCACCACATGATGGTAGTCCAAACGGAGAAGAGAGCGTCAGAGAAAGGAAGCCCTGCGGAGAAAGGTAGAATACATCAAAGGTAAGTAAGTAAGAAAACATGGAGGCTGGACATAAGGGGCAGACATGGAGGCTAGACATTAAAAGGGGCAGACATGGAGACTGGACATTATAAGAAGCAGATATGGAATCTGAACAAATAATAAGGGGCAGACATGGAGGCTTGACAAATAACAAAGAGGAAGACATGGAGGCTGGACAAATAATAAAGAGGCAGACATGGAGGCTGGACAAAATAATAAGGGGCAGAAATGGAGGCTGGACAAATAATAAGGGGCAGACATGGAGGCCGGACATAATAATAAGGGGCAGACATGGAGGCTGGACAAATAATAAAAAGAAAGACATGGAGACTGGACAAATATTAGAGGAAGACATGGAGGCTGGACATCATAATATCATAACCCAGTACCCAGTAACAGACTATACCATTATATCTGTAACATACACACAGGATAGAGAATGTCCAGCAACACTGCCATTACCAGTAACACACTATACCATTCTATCTGTAACATAAAATACAGAAGCATTTGTTACACATACTTGCAAGTATATGATAAGCCCCCAGCCACTATCAAGGCCTTTCTGCTATGGTGGTCCTAACTCTAACAGTGATTGACCCTAGATTGATGACCCTGTATTGGTCATTAGTATATTGTATAGTATATCAGTATATTGATAGCCCTATATTATTATATTACAGTGCTGACCCTATGGGCCCGATTCAATTAGCTTCACACGCCGCAATATTTGCAGTGCAAAGCTAATCCGGCAAATTTATTTTGTGAATTATTATGCGCATAAAAATCTGCGAATTTGTCTACCGTAAATGGATGGGGAAAAGCACACTGCAAGCTTTTTCACGTCTTCGCGGCAAATTGCATCTGTCTCTATATTGGGTCATCTATCATATGTTTTAAATTTGAAACAAGAAATACTTTCTTTTTCCTTTATTGCAAAAGTTACCTGTGATCTTAACAGAAAAAAGCAAGTGGAGATATTTCTGTAAATTGTTCCACTGCCTATGTGGATACAATCAATCAGACCAACGGAAACATCCACTCTGAGGGATTGTTCTTTTATTCATAAATGCTGCACTTTTTCTTTTGGGAAATCAAACAGATATTGATCTTGAGGAAACCCATTAGCACAGAGAAGGTTATCAGACGTTAAATGGCCAATGATGAACACAAGAGAAACAAGTTTGTAAAAGCTTTTATAGATTAAATTGGGCAATTTGGAGTGTTTCCTGGTGTTGCCATTTAGTAATAATTTAACACCCGAAACGTCCATTTGTAAAATTTCAGTACAGTCTTTCATTGCAGGGATGTTGACCTAGGACCTGCTCCAGAGCTACCCGCCTATTTTTTAGGTGTATATGCAGCGGGAAACTGCTCTGCACGTGTGCAGAACAAGAGCAAGTGCAGATAAAGCTGCCCATCCGCCTGTGCTCGCTTCCGTGTGTTCAGCACTAAAGTTTAGTGGGTTTAGTGCTGATGTGGGTACAGTTTCAGGTGAATTACACTGCTTTTCCACCTAAATGTTTACACCAGCTCCGGGGTTGGTGTAAGTGTAAAACAGAAAAGGTTTTCATTCATTAAATTGCCTATTTTTACAAAAACCCTACATATGTTAAAAAAGATATTTGTTAAATTTAAGCATCAATTAACATTTTAAAATACATTTTAGTTTATACAATACATGATCGTGATTTTTTTTAAGCCTTAATTGCAGCGTATTCTACTCAGGCATTATTTAAAGGTGTGTACAAAATGTGTTAGGGTTGTAATTTGACTTTAAAAAAGAAAAACAAAATCAAAGCATGCAAACTTATACAGGCAGCTGCATTACACCTCATTTTATGCATCTGTATATGTCAGGGTTGCTGATTCTCCTGGAATATCCGTAAGACTCTGAAAATTCGGGCAGTTCTCCCGGTATCCCGGGAGAGAAGACAAATCTCCCACATTAGAGGCAGAGGGGTGGGGGGGTCTCTCATAATAGTAATCCCTAGTTTTACCAGGGATGGGAGGGACTTGATGACGCGATTTTTGTCATCAAGCCCCGTCCACCCCTGGAACGCTATGAATGGGTGTGGGTCCCCGGAAAGAACGGCCCTATTTTAATAGGGCCATTTTCGGATTTTGATTGCTTATGCCTCAATGAGGCATAGCAATCGATCCACGGAGCACCAAACACGTTCCTCCGAAAGGTAAACCTGAAAACTACCACAACCCTTCCCCTAATTCTAACTCTAACCCTTCCATTACTCTAACCCTCCCTTCCCTACAGCCTGATCCTAACCCTCCCTTCGCTGCAGCCCGACCCTGACCATCCCCCGCAGCCTGACCCTAACCTTCCCTCCATAGCAGCCTGACCCTAACCCTCCATCCCCCGCAGCCTGACCCTAACCCTAACCTTTCTTGCAGCCTGATCCTAACCCTCCCTTCCCCACAGCCCGACCCTAACCCACCATCTCCTGCAGCCTGGCTCTAACCCTCCCTTCCCTGCAGCCCGACCCTAACCATCCCCCGCAGCCTGACCCTAACCTTCCCTCCATAGCAGCCTGACCCTAACCCTTCATCCCCCGCAGCCTGACCCTAACCCTGGAGAGGTTATTCACCTTACCCGTGGTCTGGGTCCTGCGGTGGTGGCGCACTCACCCATTCTGAAAAATGTCTAAAATGGAGGGGTATTTGAAATAGGGACATCCAAAAAGAAACTTTCGGATGCCCCTATTTTGGAAATCCCTCATTCTATGTGGGGACTGCAACTGCCATGAATTAAGGCAGTATGGAAAGGGGGTGGAGCTTAAAGACATGATTTGCATAAATCGTGTATTTCCCCAGAGGGAAGATTTCAAAAGTTGACAACCCTGATATGTGTTATTCTGAAAACTTTAACAGCAAACAGGGATGCCAGCATGGAGAAGGTGGTCCAGGATCCCAACAATGGAATACCTGTGTGGATACTCTGCACATGCCTAGAGCATGTTATGACATTGGACAAGGCCTAGACCAGTGCTCCTCAATCTTTTTTTTACCCTCGGCACACCTAAACCCTTCCCAGAATTCCGCAGCACACCAATAGCAAAAATATACAAAAAGGCAGGAATTACAACGTGCATTCGCAGAAATTCCATTTAATTGTTATTTTTTATTTGATAAATTTAACATTGCAGCTAATAACGTTTTTTTTCTTAGGACTAAAACAATTTTTAATCAACACCCTTGATTATCACACTGTGCCCCCTTCAACTGTTACCCCTTCATCACACACACTGTGCCCCTTCAACTGTTACCCCTTCATCACACACTGTTCCCCTTCAACTGTTACCCCTTCAACACACACACTGTGCCCCTACAACTGTTACCCATTCATCACACACTGTGCCCCTTCAACTGTTACCCCTTCTTAATATACACACACTGTGCCCCTTCTTAATATATACACACTGTGCCACTTCTTAATATACACACACTGTGCCCCCTTCATCATACATACATACATACTGTGCTCCTTCATCACACACACACACACTGTGCCCCCTTCACTACACACACACACACACACACATGGCCCCTTCATCTTACACACACACAGTGCCCCTTCATCTTACACACACACAGTGCCCCTTCATCTTACACACACACAGTGCCCCTTACACACACACACACACACACACACACACACACAGTGCCCCTTCATCATACACACAGTGTCCCCTCTGCTCCTTTACTTACCCTTTATTTGCTCTTCTCTTTTCTTGTATCTTCTGTATTCTGCTGACTTTTCTTTCTTCTGGCTCCCCCTGAGCTCCTCTCCGCGCGCTCCTCGCTATGAACGCTGGCGTGCTGACGTCATGTTCGGCCCGACACGCAGTTAGAACAGGAAATGTGAGGGGAAGGAGGAGGAAGCCTGGTGCTGCCGCTGGAAGGTATGTTTTTTTATTTTTTATTTATTAATTAATTTATTAATTTATTTATATCAGAGC
>WWET01004362.1:104085-114391 GCA_011038615.1 Limnodynastes dumerilii | reverse complement strand
ATCTATCTCATATCTATCTCATATCTATCTCTCTCTCTATCTCATATCTATCTATCTATCTATCTATCTATCTATCTATCTATCTATCTATATATCTATCTATCTCATATCTAACTATCTATCTATCTCATATTTATCTATCTATCTCTTTCTTATCTATCTATCTCATATTTATCTATCTATCTATCTCTTATCTATCTATCTATCTATCTCTTTCTTATCTATCTATCTCTTATCTATCTATCTATCTATCTATCTATCTATCTATCTATCTATCTCTCTCTTTATCTCATATCTATCTCTCTATCTATTATCTATATCTTATCTATCTCTATATTATGTATCTCGTATCTATCTATTATTCTATCTATCCATTCTATCTAACGTCCATCATGTTCTGATTTTGGCAGTAAATTCACCGGCAATATCTTCTATGATTACATGATGGGGATTGAATTTAACCCTCGCATCGGGAAGTGGTTTGATTTTAAGCTCTTCTTTAACGGACGGCCCGGCATTATTGCCTGGACTCTGATCAACCTGTCCTATGCAGCAAAGCAGAGAGAGCTATACGGACAGGTCACCAACTCCATGATTCTGGTCAACGTTCTGCAGGTACGTCACCGTCAATTACTTCTGCCCTCTAAAGGCATATATGGTAACATAGTAGTCAGGGTTTGCTCATTTCCGAAAAACTTCCGGATCCTGTTATTAAGACATCATAGAGTAAAAACATTTCCAGGCCAGGGCACAGTATAACAAAACACTTAGATGTGTGTTCCAGTTGCCACGTTACTCACGCCGTAAATAGACCGTGACTCACTCATAGAATAATGTCAGCAAATAACACCAGATAAGTTTTCTGTTTTCATTTTTGGTGTGCAATTATTAGCTCATATTCAGAGTACCGGATGTATAACATCCTGTGTTTAGCGATTTTTAATATTGCGCATGCGTAGTCATTTTTTAACGTAACCTATGGATCTTTACTTGAAAAAGATACGTAGATTATGTAGTAAAAATCGCTAAACACCGGATGTGCCGTTTATGTTATAGGTCCGGTACTCTGAATATGGGCCATTGTCATTATAAAGGTCCACAGACTTTCTTTTAACCTGTGCTGATTGTACAGTTAATGGATGATAATTTCTATCTTCAGGCCATTTACGTGGTGGATTTCTTTTGGAATGAAGCGTGGTACCTGAAGACAATAGACATTTGTCACGACCACTTTGGCTGGTACCTTGGTTGGGGAGACTGTGTGTGGCTTCCATATCTCTACACCTTACAGGTAATGCTAAAATCTTCCCTTACCTGAATGAAATTGCAATGCACTATGGGTAAGCCGGGGAATAATGGCCGATTCCTTCCTTTTCACTGACAAATACAAACCAAAAAGATACAATGTTACAGTTTTTCCACCTTCATTCATTTTGTTTTTCCACAATCCTCATTCTTCCTTATTTCCTTTACTTTAATTATTGAGAATATCTTTCATTTCATGGTTTTAATACTTATTCCTATTTGTGAATATGGGTTTAAACATACTCATTCTATCCTCTGACTTCAGTGATCAGAAGATCTGCCTGATACCGGAGATAGATAGAAAATAAGTAATGTGCAATGTTACATGTTACAAGTGACGGCAGATAAGAGTCACATGGCCCATCCAGTCTGCCCAGTTGTTTATTCAAAACTATACTGACCCTATTTACCCTCAATTTAGTTTAAGATTTAGGATCACCTTATATTTATCCCAAGCATGTTACACTGCTCTACTGTGTTACCTCTATCCCCTCAGATGGGAGAATATTCCACTTATCTATCAGCCTTTCAGTGAAGTTTCATCTGAATCTACCACCCTCCAGTTTATATTCATGCCCTCATGTTCTATTACACTTCTTCCTTTATATAATGTCCCCTCCTGTACCTGTCCCCCTCCAGTATATACACCTGTCCTCCTGTTCTATTACACTTCTTCCTTTATATAATGTCCCCTCCTGTCTCTGTCCCCCTCGATGTTATATTCATTTCCTCATGTTCTATTACACCTCTTCCTTTATATAATGTCCCTCCTGTACCTGTCACCCTCCAGTATATACACATGTCCTCATGTTCTATTGATTTGTTACAAAGGCCATGGACCATTTTAGTTGCTCTTCTTTGCACAGTCTCTAATGTATTTATGTCTTTGTGGAGATATGGCCTCCAGAACTGAACACAGTATTCCAGGTGAGGGCGTACCAATGACCTATAAAGGGGCTTCTGTAATATGGATAATGATACAAGGACCAACATTAAACAGCTCAACGGAGGGGATGTAGCAATATTTACTATTAATAATCAGAAATGGATATAAAGTAGAATACATTTTGGCTAAAGTTGTAGCAGTGAGAGACATTTTAAGAGTTGTATAGTTAGAGTTGTATAGTTAGAGTTGTATAGTTAGAGTTGTATAGTTAGAGTTGTATAGTTAGAGTTGTATAGTTAGAGTTGTATAGTTAGAGTTGTATAGTTAGAGTTGTATAGTTAGAGTTGTATAGTTAGAGTTGTATAGTTAGAGTTGTATAGTTAGAGTTGTATAGTTAGAGTTGTATAGTTAGAGTTGTATAGTTAGAGTTGTATAGTTAGAGTTGTATAGTTAGAGTTGTATAGTTAGAGTTGTATAGTTAGAGTTGTATAGTTAGAGTTGTATAGTTAGAGTTGTATAGTTAGAGTTGTATAGTTAGAGTTGTATAGTTAGAGTTGTATAGTTAGAGTTGTATAGTTAGAGTTGTATAGTTAGAGTTGTATAGTTAGAGTTGTATAGTTAGAGTTGTATAGTTAGAGTTGTATAGTTAGAGTTGTATAGTTAGAGTTGTATAGTTAGAGTTGTATAGTTAGAGTTGTATAGTTAGAGTTGTATAGTTAGAGTTGTATAGTTAGAGTTGTATAGTTAGAGTTGTATAGTTAGAGTTGTATAGTTAGAGTTGTATAGTTAGAGTTGTATAGTTAGAGTTGTATAGTTAGAGTTGTATAGTTAGAGTTGTATAGTTAGAGTTGTATAGTTAGAGTTGTATAGTTAGAGTTGTATAGTTAGAGTTGTATAGTTAGAGTTGTATGAACGCTACGTTCATTCTGTTAATTATTGAAGCACCCTCAACGAGAATCTCTGCTCCGATTTTCCCTCATTTCTGTACCTTCGGATCGGAAAGTAACGCGCACAAAACAGACAAGTAAAATGACAGCTTCAGGCTGAATGGCCAAGTATTTGGTATGTTAAGGTACAGTAGAGGTAACGCCATTGCTCTGTGTCCTGATGCAGACTTCCATAATGTGGTCATTTTACATTTGAGGAGGTCAAAAAGTTAATGTAGACCCTGGTATCGCAAGGGGAACAGCGCCAGCAATTAGCTGCTCGATGACCCAGAGAAGTGGATAACGTAGCTTTGAAGTCCACCGCACACATGAATAAAATGCATATTTGCAACTACTAATGTAAAGAGACTGTAAAGCAAGGCATGGATACATTAAACTAAATTTAGAGGAAAATAAATTGCAATGAATTGTATTTATTTCTACTTCCAGGGTCTATATTTGGTGTATAACCCCGTCCACCTCTCCACACCGGCTGAAGCAGGAATCCTCGTGCTAGGCCTGGTGGGATACTACATCTTCAGGATGACCAACCATCAAAAGGACCTGTTCAGACGCACCAACGGAAACTGTCAGATCTGGGGCAAAAAACCCAAATACATTGAATGTTTTTACACCTCGGTGGACGGCAAGAAGCACAGCAGCAAACTAATGATCTCCGGGTTCTGGGGGGTAGCCCGGCACTTCAACTACACCGGGGATTTGATGGGATCTCTGGCTTATTGCCTGGCCTGCGGATTTCAACACCTTCTGCCTTATTTCTATATTATATACATGACCATCTTGCTTGTTCACCGGTGCATACGCGATGAACACAGGTGCTCCAGCAAGTACGGAAAAGACTGGAAGAACTACATGGATGCGGTGCCGCATAGGCTACTGCCAGGGGTGTTTTAGGAGCCATAACATGCTTCAGGTTAAACTCATTAAACGCGTGTTCATGTTTGCTGGAACTGTGACCAATGCAGCTTAAGAAACAAGTGATTTTTTTTTTACTTGGAAGATTGCTGCTTTTTTACGGAAAATAAAATAAAAATAAATCATCTTCGGGGGACCTGTTGTCCAATGTGTTGTAACACGCAAATACTTAGCTGTCCAACTTTAGGTATTCCAGCCTCCAGAAGCCAGGGACAAGCGTGGGATAAATAAGTGACCTTCTGCTTTCATAAACACTTTAAAAGCCTGTCGTGTTGGGGAATATTTTCTCTGATGTGATCAAATGACAACGTTGACTTACAGACCACCTCGATGTCTATAGTTCTGTCTCAGAGAACTGTGGGTTCATTTCTGTCACATTGGCCTCTTGTACTATTATACTTTTATTACAGTTCACCTGAGATTTCTCCTGAATAAAATGTCCAGTGTTTATTAAGTGTTGTATCAGTCATCGTCCATCATTTATATGTTAATGGGTTTCTAAGAGCACAGTGCAATGACCTAAATACCTTATAGGAATCCTGCTGAGGATAGCGTATGATAAATACAAATCATTTTGTTCAAGATAATGGAGGACTTGATTCACAGTTAAAAAGGGAGATAAGAAAAAATGGGTCCTCAATTCTATACATGGCGACTCTCTTCACACTCTCTTGTTTTTGTTGTTCTTAACTGACTTAAGAATGGCAAAGGCAGCCTTATCATCTTGTGCGTATGTATCTTCTTAAGTTGCTAAAGAATGAACGTACTTAGCAAACCGAAACCACACCCTGTCAGCCCCATTTAAATGCCCCCCCACCCACTTTTCGTAACTTCTTCTTAACTTTTCCTAGCATGTCCCTTCTTACTTATCTCATTAGGAACGGCTTTTAAGGGATCACCGTTCTTAAAACCTATGCAGATTGTGTAAATAAAGGTTCTAAAAAATACGCACAGAAATAGCAGCAGCTTCTTAACTGAACCAGGTCCGGGTTTACCAGTGAACGTTTTATGATGCGGTCACAGAAGCTGAAATGGAGACATCATGATTTATAAAGTTGTTTTGTAGTATTTACTTTGTTTTAAAGGAAGGGAAAAACCCCCATTGAGTGATCAAGGTATTTAGTGTTAAGCTGGCCACATGCAATGCCATAATTGAACAGCAGTTTACCTGAGACAAGGAAATAGGCAAGAATATCAGGTAACGTGTGTCCATGGTGATCTGAGCGTTATATATCACTTTCTGGAAACATCTCATAGTTGTGGCTTTAGACAACAATAAAAACCGGAGGATGTGTATTGCTGAGCTAAATAATATATTTAAAGTAACTTATAAATGGTTCATGAATCTGATTATATTGAATTTTTCTAGGGTCTTTTTATTTTTTAAATAAATCTTAACATAATGACCAGCAGGGGGAGACAAATTCAATAAGAGCAGAACAAATAAGCTGGTGTTTCCCAGGGCAAATAAAATCAGGCGTGTGAGTGATATAGTGGCTTCCTAAGCGCTGGCGTGGATGCCTGGACACAGTGGGGATGAGCTATCGGATTCCGGCTGGCACCGAGTTTGGATCTTAGAGTCCGGTCGGCCTATACTGTACTGTTTAAGTGTAATCTATCTGGTTGATGACCATATAGCAGCGGTATATCCTAGGGACAGCAGTAAAACTTTGAATAACACATGAATAGTAAAACAAGAAGGTAAAATAAAAATATGGTGTCTCTCTCTTTGATAATGCTGTAAGTGAATAGGAAGTGATGCATTCGTTGTCTTGATGCTGGCTCTCCATTGCCTTTATAAGCATGACATACAGTTCCGTTCCTTGGCTACAGCATGGAAGCACGGAATCTATCCAGTTCTCTCTAACAGACATGAAGAGGGGTAAAGTTCCTATGTGTCAGTCATTGTTGCATTCTATACCCACCTGAAGACTGAAGAACCATTCCTACTATATGCCAGCTATAGGGTAGAAGGGGGAAGCAAATCCCTTAAATAAGGTGAAACTATATGAGCAAAGACAACTAGTTACACAGGGCCGGATCCAGACTTGGGGCTAGATTTACTAATTTGCCAGTTTGGAAAAGTGGAGACGTTGCCCATAGCAACCAATGATTCTAACTGACATTCTCTATTATGTAATAGGAAAGTGAGAGCCAGAATCTGATTGGTTGCTACGGGCAACAGCTCCACTTTTTCAAACCCGCAGCTTAGTAAATCTGGCCCTTCATACTTGCGGGCAGCATATTTGTGATCCACAACACTGGCTGCATTAGAGCAGGACACTACCCCTGCTGTCTCTACCTGTGGATGGTGGATCCACAAACAGGACCCTAGCTTAAGTATAACGCGCGCCTCTCCAAGCGCGAGGAATCCTGGATTGTACGTAATCACTTATCCAAGCCCTTACTGTATTTAAATACTTATGGTCACCCCCGTATCTTGTACCTAGCACGTGGAAGTCTGACGGTTCTCTTAATGTGGATCCGGCCCAGTTATTTCTGTTGCAATTTCAATATCCAAAAACAATTGTGATTTCTGTATTTCATGCTATACAAAAACTTAAGATAAGTACTGGAGAAGTGATTGGGGCATTCATTTCCTTTACCTCCTTAGGATTTTTTGTTGTGTGCATAATGATACAACGGACACATAAACTCCAATTTGTTTAAATGATCACAATTTTCTTTTAATATAAAATAGATACTTACAAAAATTGCAGGTTGACAGAAAACATCTTGTTACTCATATATGTCATGCTGGCTACAAAGAAAAGAAAAAAGTCATATGAAATGATATCAATTACACATTGCTAAAGTAAAAGGCTGGTTACACAGCGAACAATCACACAAATAATCAATGTTAATTAAGTGTGCTTCATAGACATGACCAGTGAAATTTAGGGGTGTTTGTTGTGCAGACATGGCTGGGAACACGCTGGGGCTTTCAACAAATGTCCTTTCCAATCACACAATCCAAAGACCGTTTTACCAGATATTTTACCAAAGGTCTGTGATTATTATTATTAACGTTTATTTATAAGGCGCTACACAGTTTTCGCAGCGCCGTACAGAGGCAATAGCAAAGACAATAGTTGCATATAAAATTCAATACAATGATTAACAGAGGGTATAAAATACATGAACAAGGAATACAATACATGTACAAAGCAAAATTTAAATACAGTAAAAAAAAAAACCAGAAAAACGCAGTGCAATATATAAAAAAAAAGGTGCTGGAAATGTGTGAAGGAGCAGATCAGTAACGAAAGAGAAAGACAATGGAGAGAAAAAGGTGAGAAGTGATGGGGACATGGAAGAGGTGATGACAAGAGGGAGGAGGATCCTGCACATAACAGTTAACATGCTAAGTGAGAGAGGACAAATATACGGGAAACACAGGGATGAAGATGGGGAGGGCAGGTAAGCTTAGGTGGAGGAAGGGCAGGCTAGCCTGAAGAAGTGGGTTTTGAGGGAGCGTTTGAAGGATTGAAAAGTGTTGGACAGCCTAGAAGGATTGGAGGGTGCTGGATTGCCTGATAGGAGGTGGTAGGTTGTTCCAGTGGAGAAGGGCAGCCCGGGAGAAGTCTTGGATGTGATCTTTTGGAGCTTCTAATATACCAGATCAACCATGAATAGATATATTTTGCTTTTTGCAAGTGTGTCCTGCGTCTATTAACTGGTGAAACAGTCTTTTGATTGGGTGTTTGGAAAGATTATCTGCTGAAAAGCCCCAGTGTGTCAGGGTGGTTAACCTCTGATCCGAGGGCCCCTGAAATAATTTGTTCATTACATTTTTGACCAAATATAGCAGGGTCATTTTTAAGTTGATCATTTTTTATGGCCCGAATGATAAATATCCAAATGGCAGAAAAAAGGTTCCCCCTTCTGACTTAGACACACACTATCGCTCTGCTTTTGAGGGTTGCTGATTAAAAATTCAGTCGATATGGATCAATTTACCAGAAGGTCGACAAAAACGTTACCAAAAACCTAGGACTGTATTCACACATAAGAAGCTTCTGCTTTATAGGTGCGGCGATTTAGTAAATGACCTATTACGTATGTGTAGCAGGTCATTGACACAATCTACATACCAGTTAGGCACGCAAATTGCCTCCGACCGCACAGAGTAGTTTTAGGAGAAAGAGGCAGCGTAAGGGATTAGGTAGAAGTGGGAGGGGAGGGATTTAGATTAGCCAGTAGGAGGCAATGTCCGTGCGGAGGTAGATTCTTAAGAAGGAAACTCCGCACGGTTAGATAAGGTAGCTAAAAACGGTGCATCTGTGAATATGGTCCCTAGTGACCTAAAAATGGACTCCACTATTCTGCACAATGCTTTGAGCACTGCTGGGTCGATCCTAATAGGATGGCAGCAGAACCTAGCTCCTATTATCGGCCCAGGAAAGTTGTCACAATGCCCAGACCCAGCGATCTGAGTATTATGCCACCTGTGCTTATTGCAGCCTTAGATCACATTTTCCCACTGGAATATATCAGAGATCTGGTATCTTTAACGTCGTAGATATCTCATAGCTGTCATTATGCATTACACTTGCGTTTAATCAGCGTATTACTATTCTCTATCTACGCCTTTTGACTTGGAAAACGAATTAACTTCTTTTCTGTGGAAATGCATCTTTGAGGTCCACACCTCTCACCGTCTGTCCCGGTCACCATTACTCAATGCCTTCCTGTCATTTCATTATGCAAACTCACCATATCAAACCCAGAATTTCACAAACAGAGCTCATAAATAGGTTGCTCAACCAGTCAACACATGTTGCTATCTGTGAGGAAACGAGTGGACGCAAAACGCAGGTAGTATTGCACCACAACTGTTTCAATGTAATAGGTGAATCTGCACATGATTGAGTCTGTATTTCATTTCTAATAAGCCTTAATGATTGCTGTCTAGGATTGATCTTTGATCCCGAACAAAGGATTATTCCCTACATTTAATCTGCATCCAAACATTCAAGAAACTGCCAAAATATGTGCAAAGCGGCAAAGCCTTTCATTCATACACTCCAAGCTACTGGTCTGGTATGATATGTCGACATTCAAAACGTGGATAGTTGAGAACGATGGGCCTGATTCAGAGGCTGAAAATAAGAACTTTAAGTTACACCTGGGCAAAACCATGTTGATTTCAGGGGGAGTCAAGTTAATTTTATTCTATGCATGCAGGGAGAATGCTTTGCTTTTACTTATTGCACACAGATACCTGATCAGCTTCACTTTTAAACTGCTAATTAGACTTGAGCTGGGAAAAATCACCTTTTAACTAGAATACTGTTGCAACAAATGAAATTTGACTCCCCCTGAAATCAACATGGTTTAGCCCAGGCGTAACTTTAAGTTCTTATTTTCAATCTCGATGACCCTGATTCACAAATAGGCTCGTAATGGGACTCATAAAGTCCCTTGTGTATGTATGTCCCCTTGATATATAACATCGGCACATGCATTATCCGTACGGAACGTAAAGAGGCCAGCACTGAAGATCCGCATACCCCTAAACCCCCACTATACAGGCGCGGTTTGGCAAGCTAAATAAGTTCCGGGGGTGGGCAGAAGCTGTTCAACAAGTAAAGTTAAGTTAGGGTTCCGGACGCTTAACTGTCCAAAACTCTGTGAGAAGAAGGTGATTGCCAGGGGCGTGCACTCCTTCCTCCGTGCGCACGTCAGTCTGAATCTGGCACAATGTTAATATTTGTGTGTAACATCTGTAAACTTAATATTACAAAAGCTTGTAAAAAAAAATCTAAATTATATATGCAACATACAGGTATACAATATATGTTACGAACCTAGGGCTGGATCCAGACCAATGCACATCTTACGGACGTGCGTGGTCTTTACTTACTACAGCGTAGTGGGGAGTGCACGCCCTCTGCTCTCCCCGCTCAAGGTAGTAAAATCCGGACACTTTACGTGTCCAGAATCCTAGCTTGAAATCTACGACTTGGTCTGCGGACCTTGTCGTAAGGGGCCTTCTCCCACCCCACTCCCCAATTTAAATGCCTATCTCCACCTATATGGCGGAGATACAGCACACATAACAAGCTGGCTGGCCCCTTTAACGTACCACCCAGCGTATGTAACTAACGTTACGAAAGGCAGCTGTTACGCATGCGCACATCATAACTGCCAGGGGAATTACGTACGCAGATTGTGTAATTCCCCTGGCGTCCATAGCCCAGGATCTGGGCCATAGTTCCTGACAGGTGTATTTGTCATCTACTCCCACCCT
>WWET01004362.1:81964-95888 GCA_011038615.1 Limnodynastes dumerilii | reverse complement strand
CTCCCCCCTCCCTCTCTCTCGCCCTCGCCCTCGCCCCCTTTGTTGACTGGTATAGAATAAAACAATAAATTCAATGTTTTTTTCCCCCCGGGAACACTAGTTCTAATATCTGACCTATTTCCTTTTTATTATGTTGTGCAGGGAGAAACGCCGCTCGATATTGGCCAACAAACCAGAAATCGCCTTATAGTCCATATTTTAGCGAGTGAAGCCAAGACTCGTGCCAGCAAGAACTCCAGAGCGTTAAAGATGTTACAGAAGTACGAGGTGAGCGAGTTTCCTGTATATAGACCTGTGCTGTCTGTTATTTACTGGAACCTACCTGATTTGACTAATTCTACTGTACTTGTATGTCATAAAATCTCACGAGTGTATTAGGCCCGGATGATTGGTGAAGCAGAGGTGTTCTTAAAGATGATTTCTGAAGGGAGGGTTAGGGCTTAAGGGGAAGATTAGGGTTAGGTTGGAAGGCATGGAGGATTAGGGTTTAGGAAGGGGAAGGTTAGGCTTCAGAGGAAGATTGGGGTTAGGCTGTAGGAAATGAAGGGTTATGGCAGAGTTGAGGCTAGGAGGTAAGTACTTACCTGTTGGAGAAAAAAACGTTCGCAACTCTGGGAGTTGCAGCACTGCCGCTGTCCAAGATAGAGATTGCCGGCATGGTCTGACGCAAACCACACCCTATCGGACAGGAGACAGCGGCGGGGAGTCCGAGTGGGGACACAAGCGGGCTGCGAGGACACATGCTGGGAGTAGGGCGTTGTTGGGAGAGACTCAGGACTGTGCCGGCACTCCCGGCTTCCATTGTCTCCTGTACATATGTCACTGCTATCAATACGTCTAGAATGTACCATTCAGACCGTGTCCTAAGCCTGCTTACATTCCCAGCCAATCCCGAGCCTCCTCACACTCTCTCCTTGTTCTCGGGCTAGGTCTCATTGGTGGTTCTGGTCTGCATGTCCCTTCTCGGAGGTGTCGGATACATCCTGAACATGAACACGGACTCCTGGCTGTTAAAGGGGACGCTGCTGGCTTTGGTCACCGCTGGGTCTCAGCTCTTCACCAGGTTTGTGTCTTCCTGAATGACTCTACAGCCCCATAAAAATATCGCATGGTCCTAATCCTGAAAATGAGCGAATAAAGGACATTATCGCTATCCTCCTGATCTTTCCTCTGTCTTCCTGGCAGCATAAAACTCTAAATATCCACCGTTTATGGCAGCTGCGTAAAGCGCGTTGCATGGTGAGCGGGGGAGGGGTTTAGATTGTGCGGAACGAGTCCCTTACTCGCAGGGCACGGAAGCTCCGTATGTTTGATGAGAGTGCAATACCCACCCAGCCATTGTATATAGGATCTTCATTCTCTGCTGTGCATAGTGCTGAATCCAGTGCATCGGTTCCTGTGACTGAGTCCATACTTTGCATGTTGATTAGAAGTAATATTTGCATCATGAGCTGTTATTCTAAAATCATCATATCTTCCGGAATAGAAACTAGACCAAGCCTTTGTAGCCAGTCTACACTATTTTCTGTGCATAATATGTTATATTCCTTCTGTTTTCTGCATTCAGAGTGATGGGGACAGAAATGCAATAGAGTGAGGGGGCGTTGCTAGAGTGAGGGGGCGTTGCTAGAGTGAGGGGGCGTTGCTAGAGTGAGGGGGCGTCGCTAGAGTGAGGGGGCGATAGATCCACGGATTAGTCTCTTAGGGCCAAATTTACTAAGCTGCAGGCTGGAGTGGAGATTTCTGTCCATAGCAATCAGACTCTAGCTCTCACTTTCCTATTACATACTTGAGAATGTCCGCTGGAATCTGATCGGTTGCTATGGGCAACATCTCCACTTTTCCAAACCCGCAGTTTAGTCAATCAGCCTTGGGGCTCTTCATGGGGATTTATACAGTTAGGGTTTAAACAGTCATAACATAACTATGAGACTCCTGACGTAACTCTCCGCTAGCCGGGTTACTAGCCACACGCTGCTCCATAACAGTTACGTCTTTAGACCTCGCTTACGCAATCTATGTACAGAAATTGTACGTAGATAGCGTAAATACATGCGGAGTAGCTCAATTCTTAAAACAACATACGTAAGATGAAAGCTACGTAACGGTAAATCCGGACCGTGATCCTGATAGGTACAGCACAGCTGCAAGTCAGATTGTACAAGAAGCTGCCATCTAGAGGTCTGTCATGGCTGGGCCTCGGGTCCCTGTTGGGTTGTCACCTGACCCAGGGTGACAGGAAGGGCGCAGCGGCTGCAGGGGTCGTCTGGGCGGGGATTAAAGAATTTTTGTTTGTTTTTTAATCTATTTCTTTTTGCAATTTTCGCTTTCTAGACGTCTTGTTGGCCCCACCAGTCAGAAGCACCTGCCGGCCATCTTCTTCATCAGCTCCATCTTCTGGATGTTCATGACTTGGTTCCTCTGCTTCCTCCCTGATATCCTTCTCATTTAGGTTTCAATCTTGAATGTGCTCTAATTCCGCGTGTGCATAAAACGTTGTATGTATATTGCGTGTGCATAAAACGTTGTATGTATATTGCGTGTGTATAAAACATTGTATGTATATTGCGTGTAGCTCACGTGATTTCCTGACTAATCTGCAGTGCTTATAGGACATTGTGGATTGACTTCAGCTGTTCAAATAAGTAAAGAAGAGGTGTAGCTCATACCGACCAATCAGATGCTAGTTAAATGATCTCCAGATTTTGATTGGTCTTCAGGGCACACTGTTGTTCCATCTCTGTATTTGTAGTTCATTCGTCATGAATTTGGCCGCTTTCCTTAACGCTGTTTCGTGTCCTCACAATTAGCCCAAGTGTTTGTCCAGGTCCCGTTCAATCTCAGCGTCTTCCTCGTATTGTATTATTTCTACAAGACTTGGCGGACGGATCCCGGGTACATCAAGTCCACGGAGGAGGAGCGGATGCAGGTATTGCTTACCCTATCTAAGCCTACTGCCTTCCTGCGCAAGGTGTTTACTTTACTAGAATGGACTCGTTCCAGTGCACACAACATGCATGCTGCAAAAACATTACACCTCTATAACGAACTTGTAGCTTGTCCAAAGGCTTTCGCCTGGTCATAATGCATCGCTGCAAATTCACTCTCCTACATAAATACTCCAGATGGAGCTTAAGGTGAACAAAGCAGTTTGGTTGGTTCATATATTGCATTTATAACAACAGCAACAATAAGCTCTATTTGTGAAATACTCTATAATTATTAAAGACCCTTAATCGGCAATCTTTGTTTTGCTTCTTTCAGACCATTATCTCATTGGCGGAAGCCGGCTGCCTGGACGTCAGACTCTTCTGTACATCGTGTCTGGTATGTTACTGTTTTGACAATGGTTTAATAATAGGGTTAATATTTGAGTATGTATTGAGGAATTCTGTAGAGCTGTGTTACCATCTGAAGCGTCTCCGTCCACTCCTGTGATCTCACAGCCCCTCGTTATGTTAGTTGTGCAAGTATAATATTGCGGCTTCTGATTGGTTCTCCCATGCTCCTCTGTATTCTGTTGTGATTTAATGAGTTTGGTTGTAACGCCCCCTTGCGTGCTTGGATTTTTACGAACGTGTCCGCATAACTGCACCTCCGTTTGGCCATTTAAATGCCTGCCTCCACCCGATCTTCGTATCTGCCGTGTAAATTATTCAAGACACGCCCCTTTTGGCGTAACTTACTGCGAACCTAGAGATTTTAGGTACGTAGTGTTAAATTCCGTAATTTGCGTTCCCAAGTCCAACGTAAATAGCGTATAAAAGTTACCGCGCATTCGCAGTATTTCCCTTCGTAAAAATACGCACCTAAAAACACAAGAATTCTTAAGTGTGAATCAGGTCCTTAATGTGTAGATCATTGCGTATGGGGCGGTCCTATGTGCTGCAATTGAGAGGGAGGGGAGGGGGAGGAGAACAGAATAACCCACTAAGAGGGTTGATTGCACTCAAAGGAACTAGGCGCCAGGTCATCTGCAAAATAGGATGTGTGTCCGGTCACGCGCTGTATAGGGGATCTGGATGGGATGATTGTGTATGATACCGGTAACATTCTGCCAGATACTTTTAACCTTGGTCCGTATTGCTGGCGGTCACCCCTAATGCTACAGACATTTTATGCAAATAATAGGTTGAACTTTACTCAGATGATATAGTCATCGTTATATATATATATAGGCAAATCAATCATTATATATAGGCAAATCATTATATATAGTCATCATTTGGCAAATCATTGTTTTTCTTAGCAGCCGTTATATAACAGTAACCCAGATCATGTGATGAATCCAGGTTTATGTCAATGCATGATACACCGGGATGGTGAACGCTGCTGCTGTTGTTCCTATCAGTCGTGTTACCCCTCTCTGTACCCTGGCAGGTGAAGAAGCCGCTGCGGTCTATGCACTGTCATGCATGCAGTTCCTGCGTGGCTAAGTTTGACCAGCACTGTATATGGACCGGCCGCTGCATCGGTGAGCTCCTATGTGTTACTCTTATGTGGACTTACTCATGACACAAACATGGACCTTACAGAGCTGCAGACCACTCAGACTGTAAAGTAACCACCGTGTATGACCGTTGTGTCTGCTTCACTGAAAGCTATTGTCTTCTGTTATCAGACGTTGCTTGTTTGTATGATTATCAGAGGAGGAGTTTCTATGTGAAGACGGCTCCTATCTCCACCATACCGAGCTCTGGAAATTATTCTTATTATTGGTCCAGACGCAGATTTAGGATCTGAACATTCAGTCAAACTATATTCCGCAGCCCCCAAACATTAGAGCGTGAGTGTTCCCCCTCTCTGTACCCATCCAGACATAAGACAGAGAGGCGGAGCTGAGGTGACAAGTGGGCGTTCCCTCTTAGGTGACAGTATAGGCGTTTCCTCTCTTTGTACACTCAGACAAACCTCAATAATTTGCGCTTGGCATAGAAACTTAGGGTAACCCCCTGTATCGGTCCAGCACTAATGGATGCCTAAGAATTTTCTTTTCCCTGGGATCCGTTCACATAGAAGTTTGAGTCTGGATCCAGTCTGTTCGTTGTGGTATTACGCATTTCAGTAGTTATTACATAGGTGTAAGATAATGATATATAAAATGTTACCGAGCAATGGGGCGGTCTAGTAATGAGTGACCGGTATGTCATTATCTCTCCTATCACTATATGACCCTCTGACCATCGTTTATGGTGTTTGTCTCCCCTCAGGGGCCGGGAACCACCATTACTTTGTGCTGTTCCTCAGTGCTCTTACTGTCATGGGTCACTGGATGATTTACGCCTCCTCTGTGTGTAAGTATTTGTCTCCGGACAAGACGTCTTTGCTCCGGTCCTGGGTCTACCTGCAGTAATCCGTGTTTATTCCTTTCCTTGCAGTCTGGGCGAATCAGTGCTCCACGAATATCCAGAAAGACGGCTTTGGAGGTTTCCTGGTGGAGATTATAGGGTGTTCCCCGTGGGTCCTGTATATTTTCCTCCTTGTCTGTTCCCTGACAATCTGGGCTACACTGACGCTAATAGTGCAGCTCTATCAGGTAACCGAGCTGCGCCTCTGTGAGACCCTGTATACAGATGACAGAATGGACATCACCTGACGCATGTGTGCAGCGTTGCTTTACTGCATTTGCAGCGTTGCTTTACTGCATATGCACAGAACAGCTCACATTCTCAGATTATCTTCCTGACATGCTCCAGCACTGGACGTCTGTGCCGCAGCTGGCGATGTCCCTGACTGTGATTGTTCCGCTGACCCCGTTATTATTATTGTTTATACAGATTGTGTTTCTTGGTCTAACCACACAAGAAAGATTCAATCTCCAAGTGCAGAATCGCTTCAGTAAACACAAGGTGTCGCTTCGGAGATCTCCCTTCAAGTAAGTAACTGCTGAATCCTCCTCGGTGACCTTACTGGATCAGTCTCCCGTTTCCTCCTCTGCTTTCTTGCTTGTGTCCTACGCTCACCTCAGACTCCTCATAGGTCACAAAGCCATCTCTATCACCTTCCCCATTCTCCTATTAGGGTGACTTGGTAACGCCACTAGCTGAACATTAAATCCCCAATCATATCAGGCATCTATTTCATTTCATGCTTTGTAAACTTGTCACGTTGCTTATTGGATTTGTGTCTTCATTACCCAGTCGCTGGTTATAGCAGAGCCTCTCCTGCTTCTTTGGTTGTAAATTCAATCTATTACTCCGACCTTTCGACCAGACGTTTCTTTTTAGAATTGAGGATATTTGTTCGCTCAGTATAGTTTTTATGTTGTGTCTTTCACATACACGAGAACTAACCCTTAAAATTAATTTAGGTTCATCCAAACCTAGTCTCCCGGCTGCCCTCTAGGTGCAGCTGTTTCTTGACTTTGGAAATGGTTGATTGGAGCAGTCGGTCTATAAGAACGTGTTCCACAGTTGCGCTAATCTAGGTATAAACTCCTGTATAGCGCAGGCCCATCCAACCTTTATGGGATGTGGCGGCAGGTGTCATATAGTGTCTTTTCTGTGCCAGTCACCAGATTTTCACGTCCGTTATGTTGGTATTTTTTTTTCTGGAGTTATGATTGGTAAAATGTCTAATAAGCCTTTTTTCTATTGGTGTTTTCCCAGTCGCGGCTGTCTCCAGAATCTGGCGGATTTTTTCCGGTGTCAATGTTTTGGACTCCTAAAAACCAATCCTGTGGATTGGACGAAGCAATATCACGGCGGCTTCCAAGGGGCAAAGAGCAGGAACGCCGAGTCGGTATAGGTCGCACCAACACACGACGCCTGCGAATGGCTTTTCCGGTGTAACGCCAGGTGACGTCTGCAGTGTCTACGTGTGTCTAGCAGTACCCGCAGAACATAGACTTCCCTGACATGAACTTGTTTATGGATCCACTGACTTGGACTTTATTTAATACTTAAAAAAACAAAAATTCTAGTTTGTATAAATATGTCATGAGAACTCTCCGTTTCCCAACTATTAGGAACTGAATCCTAAACTTGCTTAATGTAACTTTCTGAAATACGTTATCTGAGCTGATGGCTGTCGGGGGTGCACTGAATAGATCACGCACTGAGGGCTTCACCTCTCCACTTTAGGATATTTTAATTCTATTGTCCGCTTGTTGCTGTAGTTTAATGTCGTCTCCCCTCTGACCCAGTGCTCCGATTAAGGACCTTGTGTTCACAGGGCCCCGGTATAGATGCGTGACGAGGAATATTCCGTCTGCAGACCATAATGTCTATTCACCACTATGAGAGGAACTGGACCCATTTAAGAAATAAAATGTAAAAAAATCGTTAATGCAATATATTATCCGTATGGGCGCAGAGGTTTACACTCCAGTTGGGACTCCGTTAAGCTGGGTACACACTAAAATTTCATGAGGCACGATATATATGTAACGATTTTACCAACGTCTGAGCGTTCCGATGAGCGCGGGGATTCCTGCGTGCGCACCTACACAATTTACCGGCAGATTTGGGCGCTTTCTCATCTGCTCTTTTTAATCTTCCCGTCAGTGATAAAATGATGTCATAAAGGTTATAAAATCAAACGATGCGAAGTGCTTTACAACACTAAAACATGATCATGAATACGAAATCGTACGCGACAGACTTTTGTCGTGAACGCCGCGATAATCGGGAGATCATGCTGTTGCACTGTATGCAGACTAGCGGACGTATTTCATAAATGTCCATATTTTCACGATTTTTACTACTGCGCATGCGTAGTAAATTTTTTTACGTAATCTACGTATCTTTTCCTTATAGAGATTGCGTATATGCGGTCTTTAAGACCGCTAGTCTGCATACGGTCTGTAGTGTGTATTTAGTGGGACCACAATCCGACGCTAAGACAAATAACCGTTTGGTAAACAGCGGTGGGTCATGCCGGTAAAGGGTCGGCGATGAACGTGTCGCAGTGATAGGCAATTGTGACTTTGGACGAGAGAGCGGCCATGTTTTCTTTTGACCTTCTCTCATCGTTTCTGACCCCTGTCCCCTCTCTGGGACACCCGGTGACATCCACCTCAGTGCAATCAGGAGGAGACGGTCTCCTGTCCTGTGTCAGTGTATGTAAATGAATTTTACAAATGAATTGTTTTTAATAAATATTTTCTCAAACGTCGATGTGTTGATTTTCTTCCTTCACTTTTGGTTTCTCTTATATGACGTCCGTTGTCATTCGCCTGTGTGTGGCCCTGTCCAGTCGTGCCCCCCCCCCCCCCCCCCATCCCCTCGGGCTATTAGATTCTATACAATTTATGGAGCATTTTTCCTGATATCGGTTCAGAGGATTTTAGTAGCTCTGGGCCTCAACACCATGAGATCAAGGCGAACTTATGTCTTCTTGCTCAAGCGCAGGGAAATTCCTGGAAGTATGGCGGTCTGTGTAAGCACATGAAGAGAGGCCACGCCTATACTGTAATCTGACTAGGAGGAAACGCCCATTTTCACCTCTGTCCCGCCCCTTTTTTTTTGTCTGAGTACACAGAGAGGGAGTGTCTATACGGTCACCTGACTAAGAGGGACCGCCCACTTTGGACCTCAGCCCCGTCTCTCTGTTAAGTGTTGTTTTCTTGACGGGTCCCAACTTCGGTACAATGGATCCATAATACTTTGAGTTATGATTCGTGGCCTGTCCTCATCCACGTTGTACCTCTAGCTGTCCTGATGGTGGTGGGAGAAGAGGGGGCTTCATACATGTTTATAGGACTTTATTTCTGTCACTTCATGTAGTCTATGATGTTCTGCATGAATGCTCTCTGCTGCATGTGTTACTCCCTAAATAGTTATCTTTTTTTATTTTTGTTTTTTAATGTTTGGTATGTGCCTAGCCAGGAAAATCCTTCTAGTGTGTACCTTCCACAGACCAGGCACAGCTTTCTTTGCATAATACTCAGGGATCCCAAGTTGTAGGAGATTCATTAGAAGACAAGTTGTCACTTTATAGGTCATTGGTGCGGCCTCACCTGGAATACTGGGGTCAGTGCTGGAGCCGTATCTCCAGAAGGACATAAATACATTAGAGACTGTGCAAAGAAAAGCATACACAGAGAGACTAGAGGAAGTAACATGTATAGCTTGGAGCAGAGAAGAGCAACTAAAATGGTGCATGGCCTGTGTCACACACCATACAGAGAGACTAGAGGAAGTAACATGCTATTTTTTATTATTCAGAGTGATGTGGCATAGAGGCTTCAGGTCTACCCCCTCCCCCGCCCTCTCTGTTATAATACTATCCCTGGGGTTTTCTCTGGCAAAAAGAGATTTTGTAGATTTCCGGTGAATTAGTTCCTAATTCACTGTGCGCCCGGTTATCCATCCCATCCAGAGGGCTCTGCTTCTAGTAAAGGAATCTGCTTTATCTATCCGTATCAGAATGATTGAGAATCCAGATGTAAGGAAATCCCCTGCGGCGAAGCTACAAAATTCCATACATGCGAGGGTAGTGCGTCTACGTATACTGGACCCCACCTAAACTTACACACCCTCCTCCTGTAAAATAGTTCTGGTGCGTGGCGAAGGATTTTACATAAGCGCCTAACTAAGCCCCTTCTGTACGAATTGAATAACACCCACGCTGCGTATAAGCACGCACTGAGCACGTGCGCATTCAGAACACGTAAATTAAGGTATTTTTAATCATTCTGGAGCTGGCCCAATGCCATTCCCGATCACTGATTCCACTAATATTAAACATCTATAAATAACATAAGATCAGACGGATATGACGGGATGTCGCACTGATGCGCAGTTTATCCTTCCTTCTGCTCCACCTGCGTCAGGCCTCCGAAGCCGATCCCTTTCGGACCAAAGTTTTTTGCATAGCAAACTGGGGAGAAAATAGAGATATTTAGTGCTCTCTGTAGAGGTGTTTCACATTCCAAAATTCTGCTTTCATTCAATCAAAGCGGGTTATATCGGGTGTAGTTCCCCGGTTTGATGACTGTGACAGATCACTTTGCAACAATGAAGCTCAGACAGCGGTCACTTTACGGTGAGACAGCGTTGTTCCCGCAAATGCTGTCTCTGCAAAGCGTCTAATGGTGACAGCTAAGTTTTCTTCATCCTAGTCCTCCTCTCTCTAACCTATCCATCTCTGTCCTGCAGCCTAACCTTAACCCTCCTCTAAGCCTAACCATCTCTGTCTGACAGCCTAACCTTAACCCTCCTCTAAGCCTAACCATCCCTGTCCCGCAGCCTAACCTTAACCCTCCCCTAAGCCTACCCATCTCTGCCCCGCAGCCTAACCTTAACCCTCCCCTAAGCCTAATTATCCCTCTCCCACAGCATAACCTTAACCCTCCCCTGCAGCCTAACCTTAACATTCCTCTAAGCTTAACTATCCCTCTCCTGCAGCCTAACCTTAACCCTACCCTAAGCCTAACCATCCCTGTCCTGCAGCCTAACCTTAACCCTCCTCTAAGCCTAACCATCCCTGTCCCACAGCCTAAACATAACCCTACCCTAACTGCTTAGTCTTTTTCCATTTTCAATATTTAGTATAACCTTCAGTAACACAACACTTTACAAAGGACGAGCCGTCCCCCGTATTGATCCCTGACGCACCTTTGCAGTAGATCTCGCCGTCCTTTTCGGTCACCGTGGTGGAGTCCAGACTCTTCCCGCAGAAAGCGCAGCGGAAGCAGGTTTTGTGCCAAGGCTGTGGAGCAAAGAGCGATCAGTCACCCCGAGCACCAGTATCCCAGCACTGAGGAAGCATTACAGGGAAACATAGCGAGCGATCAGTCACTGAGCACCAGTAACCCCAGCACTGAGGAAGCATTACAGGGAAACAGAGAGCGATCAGTCATCCAGCACTGAGGAAGCATTACAGGGAACCATAGAGAGCGATCAGTCACCCAGCACTGAGGAAGCATTACAGGGAAACATAGCGAGCGATCAGTCACAAGCCTAACCATCCCTGCCCCTCAGCCTAACCTTAACCCTCCTCTAAGCCTAACCTTAACCCTCCTCTAAGCCTAACCATCCCTGTCCCGCAGCCTAAACATAACCATCCCTGTCCCGCAGCCTAAACATAACCCTCCCCTAACTGCTTACAGTCTTTTTCCATTTTCAATATTTAGTATAACCTTCAGTAACACAACACTTTACAAAGGACGAGCCGTCCCCCGTATTGATCCCTGACGCACCTTTGCAGTAGATCTCGCCGTCCTTTTCGGTCACCGTGGTGGAGTCCAGACTCTTCCCGCAGAAAGCGCAGCGGAAGCAGGTTTTGTGCCAAGGCTGTGGAGCAAAGAGCGATCAGTCACCCCGAGCACCAGTATCCCAGCACTGAGGAAGCATTACAGGGAAACATAGAGAGCGATCAGTCACCCTGAGCACCAGTAACCCAGCACTGAGGAAGCATTACAGGGACACATAGAGAGCGATCAGTCACACTGAGCACCAGTAACCCAGCACTGAGGAAACATTACAGGGACACATAGAAAGTGACGGCAGATAAGAGCCACATGGCCCATCCAGTCTATCCTGTCGTTTATATCTATACTGACCCTAGAACCTGTGTGACCTTTAATTTATTTTGAGATTTAGGATCTCCTTATATTTATCCCAGGCATGTTTACACTGTTCTCCTGTGTTACCATCTACCATCTCAGATGGGAGAATATTCCACTTATCTATCACCCTCTCAGTGAAATCATGTTTCTGCACATTTCCATTAAACCAATCACCCTCCAGTTTATACACATGTCCTCGTGTTCTACTACACCTTTGAAAAATGTCCCCTCCTGTACCTGGTTATACCCCTTGATATATGGATTAGCCCAACATTAGGAGTGTGGACCTGATTCACATTTAAAAAGCTTTGTCTGGAGTTTATATACTTCTGGTGATGATAATAAATTAGTATATATGAGGCACATATCGTTCTGTTGCAATGCTGGATGCATCTCGTGTTGTATGTGGTCATTTATCTGTAATAATCTTCTTTTACCTGCATGTTTCTTTATCATAAATTATGCTCCTATTTTATCCAACGCTGCATCAATCTCCTTACGTGCAGTATGTTTTATATTGTTTATTGGCGGGCTGGATGTGAGGGGGTATATGGGGTATGCTATACCGTCACGTTTCCCCTGATTTAATAGAAAAGCTATAAATCTCCATTCACTTCTATTACTGCTATATTTTCATACCGCCACTTGTAAATTTCCGCTTCGATCACTGCTTTATAGTGTATATAACAGAAGGCTGATTCTCCCTCAGATCTGCAGCTGATTAAGAATTAGGAGCAAAATCCAGAAGAGCTCCTTTGTAAGTTGGTGAAACCATGTAGTTCTGCTGGGGAAGCCCGGCTGCAGTGTGTAAGGGAGCGTCCCATCTCAACGCTAAATGACTGCGTTATAAAACAAGCTGCTGTCTATATGTAAAGCTGCTCAATCAGTCACACTATTGGCTGGATCCTCGAGCAAGCGTTGCATACAGATCCACAATCACGTGTTCGATATGTCTACGCATTCGAGTAACCCAAAGCTAGATTAAACAATGAGGCCTCCCTCTGAAAATAGGCCCCCATACACTGCAGTCTTCAGGCCTCACGCTACAGTGCATGAGGACGAATGTCAGGGACTGATGCAAACTACAGAGTGTGTATCCTTGATAAATTTCAGCCCCAGGCCCACTTAGCCCTCAATCCGGCCCTGGAGTAACCACAACTCACCGCTAACTACTTCCCCAGCACCAACGTTTTTATTACGGCAGGGTCTTCCTTAAGTTTTACAGCTCCGGTGAATGTAAAATGGCGACAGCGAGGACGTTTTAAAAGCTATGTAGAGAGAGGGTGCGCCGGTGCTGTACATTGTGATACCTAGTCCTGCTGACTTGCCATTGGCTCTTTCCTTCCTCGTTCCCCTGGAAGGGTCGCAATACCTGTCACTTAGGTAGCTTGCATTTGTGTACTTGGGCAGAGTGACCAATAGTCCGCGATCCCAATGTTCGGAAAATATGTGGATATCGTAATTTAAGGATCCAGCCCCTATGTATTGCTCTGTAGAGATGCGTAGGCTTGCAGTCATGTTAAGGAGACTTACCCTTCCGCCCCCCATCACTTTCTCTGCGGCGTAGACGGATTTCCCGCATCGGGGGCATTTATCCGTGGAGCCAATCTTCTGCGCAAACTTGGAGGAGTGGGTGGTGGTGGGTGAGCTACGGGAAGGGTGCGTCCTGCGGAGACACAGATTCATATCAGATGCAGTGATAGACTTTAGACCAGTGATTCCCAAACGTTCCAGGTACGAGGTACCCGTAGAGTCTCCATTTTTCAAGGTGCCCCTAAGCCAAAATAATTACTGAGCAGACCCTTAAGTGATAAAAAACACAGCACTAAATGAATAAATACCAATATGATTATAATGGGATGAATTCCGTGAATCACACAACCGAGCAGCTGAGGATAAAAAACATTAATTTACTGAGGTGTAGAAATAGATCCAATCAGGAGTCAGGTCATACAAGCGCTGTCTACCCACTATTCACACGGAATGGTAATAGATGGGAGACAGAAATAAGGAATTGTCCTAGAAACAATAATGTCCCGTTTGCTGGTGCGGGAGCACGGTTGAGTATTAAGCCAAATGTTATTTCTACTCTTAGTTTTAGGGTTACGCTGCGGTAAGGGGAAGGTTAAGCTTAAGCTGTACTGATGAGGTGGTTAAGCTTAGGGATAGTGTAAGTATTGGTGTTTCTTGATGGACAATTAACTAATGACAACACTAAGGTCAATGAGCTGGATCCAGATTAAAGAAGGAGCTTGAAAGGAGAGACTTAAGAAAGAGAGGAAAGTTACTCCTGGGCTAAACCATGGTGATTGCAGGGGAGTCATATTTCATCTGCTGCAAACTGTATTAGAGTTGAGAGGTGATGTTTCCTATCCCAAGTCTAAATAACAGTGTAATAGTAACGCTGGTTAG
>WWET01004361.1:95066-108092 GCA_011038615.1 Limnodynastes dumerilii | reverse complement strand
TGAGAAGGGGAAGGGGGCAGGGAGGGGGTGAGGGAGTGATAAAGGGTGCAGGGTTCAGAATATGGGAGCTACAAGTCATGATGTGGATGGATGAGGGAGGATGTCAAACAGACTGGGCAGTGAGATATGGTGATGGGAAGTCAGTCAGAGTATGAATATAATAGGAGTGGTAGGTAAATTAATAGCCAAAAATAGGAAGAATACAGTAATAACAATGATAAAAAATAGTAATGAAAAGTTGAAAAGTCTGGATGTAAATATGCGGTTACAACACTGACTAAGATGTGTCTCTTATGTATAATTGAAGTTAATCCATATGAAGCAACCTCCAAGCTGTTCCAATCTGAAAAAAAAAAATCCCTGCTGACATAAGATGGGGGCCAATTTCTCCCTGGCTCCACTACTGCCCTTCATTTATATTAGCGCTCCCGGTAACCCTAAAAATATATCTAACCCTTTCTTAAACATATCGGGCCGTATTCAGAGATTCGGTTTTAACGAAAGTTCCGTGCGTATTTTTAGGATCGGATCGATTTTGTATCAACTGCGCATGCATAGTAATAGTGATACGCCGTCTACGTTGAAGTTAAGGTCGGAAATGCGATGGGATGGACTTGTGAATCAGGCGGAGACTAATGCGACCCTAAGTGCTGCGGAAGTATACGGACCTAAGGATTTGCATAGAGGCATTTAGATGTGGGAAGGTGGGTGCGCTTGCAGAGTTAGGGCTGGTAATATACGCAATTAATACACATAAGGCCAGAAGTGAGTGCGGTCAGATAGGGCAAGTCAATGCAGGTGTAAGTTTAGGTCCGGCCAGAGGTTGCGAGGGGAGTGACTGTTTTTTCTGGTGGGTGTAACCTGCTCTGACCTGCCACTTAGTTGCGTATATTTGCAGCCCAATCACTGACAGATCTCTGAATACAGTCCATCAAGTGAAACTGCCATCACAAACTTCCCTGGCAGTGAATTCCACTTCCTGTCTGCGCTTACTGTAAAGAACCCTTTCCTTTGCTCCTCTCCTCTCACCTTAGTGGGTGCCCCCGTGTCCTGTGTACAGTCCTTGGGGTAAAAAGTTCCCATGGAAGTTCTCTGTATTTACCCTTAATGTATTTGTATATAGTAATCATATCTCCTCTTAGATGCCTCTTTTCTAAAGTAAACAAGTCTAAACTGGCTAGCCTTTCCTCATAGCTCAATGACTCCATACCCTTTATCAATTTTGTCGCTTCCTTCTCTGAACCCTTTCTAGTTCCAAAATGTAATTTTTAAGGATTGGTGCCCAAAACTGAACTCCGTATTCGAGATGAGGCCTTACCAATGATTTATATAGTGGCAAAATTACACAGTCTTCCCTCGCATCTAAGCCCCTTTTTATGCATGCTAATACTTTATTGACCCTTGCATTTGATGCTTAGCATTGAGCACTATTGGTAAGTCTATTGTCCACAAGCACTTCCAAATCCTTCTCCATTAAAGACTCTCCTAAATTTACCCCATTTAATTTTTAGATTGCATGCTTGTTTTACATTTGTCTATGTTAAACCTCATCTTCCATTTGGCTGCCCACAATGTTCCAGATTATTCTGGCAGTCACTGACTGCACTGTGCATACTGGCAAAGAATGAATACTTTCTCTGTGTAACTAGATTGTTTGTCTTCATTGATAGCCAGTTTTGTTCTTTATGGTGTATCTATAAAGTACAGTACATATACCTTCTGGGGAAAGCAAGTGTCAGGAAATAATATATTTCAGACAGTACAGGAAAATTCCACCAATAACTTTCTCAATATCATCTCCACAGTTTTTTCCAAGGATCTCACTCAAGATATTCTTACTGATATAGTGAAATATTTCAGTGTGTAAATTTGTGATCTCTAACTGATCTTTTCTGTGACCTCTCTACGTAATATTTTATTATTTAAGTACTTCACAGAATTACTTTGCAGGATGTGTATATAGGTGTATAACCTCTTACACAGTGTCAGAAAGTCTAGTCGGTCCTATCATTTAAAAATAGGAAAAGGAAAGGGAAGAGGAAAAAGAGGAGGAAGAGGAGATAGAGGAAGAAGAGGGGAAAAAGGAAGAAGAGGAAAAAGAGGAAGAAGAAGAAGAGATAGAGGAAAAAGAAGAAGTGGCATAGGGCTGCCTTATCTTACAGTTCATAGTTTCCTTCTTAAGAAGCATGGAGATTGCCTCTCTCCACCTACCCCTGCCCTCCCCGGCTAATCTAAAGCCTCCCACTTCTACTTAAACACTCCCCGAGGCAGCATAAGCACACCCCTCTCCTACTAAACTGCTGCATGCGGTCTTTAAAGACCGCATGGTGGCAATCTATGTACCTAACTGGTACAGTCTTAGAAATATGCACCTAAAAAGTCGGAGCTTCTTAGGTGTGAATCTGGTCCCAGAAGAACAAGGGGAGTGTCATGGGAGTTGACTTGCCATATAGGTGCATATATTTACAAATCCACGCTTACTTATTTCCAACTTATCTGTGAATCAGGCCCCCAATGACTCTATGAAGCATAAAACCCCTTTCCCCAGCTTGGTGGAAGGGATAGTGTATAGTGGTCAGAATAAGCGTTCAGTACCTCACCTGAGTTTTCTATACAGTGTTATGGGAAGAGGGTTTGTGTTTCTTCCACCAGGTGTTGACTCGGGAAGTCCTTTGTACCCAAACACACTAACTGTGGACAAATAGGATCACACCAGGGATAAGGGAGAAGTGCGTTTATTTGTTACAGGGCAGTTATGGGAGAGGAATGGCATTAATTGAATGGGGCTAATAAACCGGGAGAGATAAGACAGGGCCAAAGATATATCACAGGTAATATTCAATCACAGTCCATGTACAAATGCAATACGGTGTGCAAGGATTACTGAATAAAATGGCCACCACACATTCATCACTATGGGCCGTATCCTAAAGAACGGCCGCCGGGGGAATTATGTACCTGTCGTAACAGTTGGGGTAGGAATCTAGACACATAAGTGTCTACAGTGGGGAGTGCATGGGGCGTGCGCTCCCTGCTATGACCATGGCCGTAATGACCTTGGGCACCCGTAAGACGGATGTCCATAACAACTGTTAGCAAAGGCAGCATAGCATATGGCACCCTTGCTACATAAGAGACATAAATATAAGTCTGGTCTGGATCTGTTCAAAAGTGCAGTCACATAACAGGCACACAATGGACCATATTCACACTTAAGTTTGGTGCGGACAGATCTGCACCTAACCCACTCGTCCAGACCCGAACCTGCCTCGCATTTTTAGTTTCCTAATGGCACTTAAGAGTGCCATAGAGCTACCTTATCATACCATGCGTAGTCTCTTTCTTAAGAAGGAACCTACGCATGGATTAGTCCTCCCACGTCCTCCCCGGCTAATCTACATACCTCTCCCAAAGCAACTCCTCCCCGAGGCTGCAATGGCACGCCTCCTCCTGCTTAAGCTTCTTCGAGCGGTCTGTAAAGCCTGCACATAATCAATATACATACCTAAATGGTACGTAGATTGCGTAAATGACCTAGCATGCATGCCTAGTAGCTCATTTTTATTTCACCGCATTTAAGATCTGTGAATCAGGTCTAATGAATCTACGTTCCTTTCCCCAGTCACCTAGATGCAAGTTGTATGGTGACAATGTTGGTGTTGGTGATGCACATTTCATTGCAAGAACCAATGATGTCTGCAAACATATTGCAGATCATTGTGCTAAGAGAAGCAAGCCTGGCTAAGGTAAGTAACGATTGCAACAATTTTAATAGTAATTTTAATAGTAAATAGGGGTCATAGTGTTGCGAAGGGGATGCAGCTGCCAGTACGATAGGCCCTATTTCAACAATGATACAGCCACCATCTGAACTGCAGCTGTATCATTGTTGAAATTATTTGCATAGCAAATTTTATTATTTAGAACATGCAATTAAAGTGAAAGGTCTTATTTTGCCAAGATACCAGTTCCCAAAAGGCCTGTGACGACCTACGGTAAAAGACCAGGGGGGGGGATTTTTACATGCCCCCCCCTAATCTGAGACAGGACTGTCCCGATTTGCGGGCCTCAAAAGGGTCGGGGCCTAACTGCGCTGTGTACCACGAATGAATAGGGACAGTCCCATCACAGGGGAATGGAGGCTCATTTGGCATCTATTTCTTCCCTCCGGGAGATCTTAGAGGAAAGCAAAAGATGCCAAATGGCCACCCATCCCCTGCCAACACTGGATGCAGGATGAATGACGGGCCTGTGTGCACTGCACACCCTGCACCCATTATAGATATACGCCTATGGCTGCGGCAATGTTAGGGTTAGGCTGTGGGGCATAGAAGGTTAGGGTAAGGGTTAGGCTGTGGAACATGGAGGGTTAACATTAGGGTTAGGGGTAGGGTTAGGCTGTGGGAGATGGGGGTTTAGGTTAGGCTTTTAGAAGGGGGAGGTTAGGGTTAGACTGCAGGAGATGGAAGGTGAATGTTAGGCTAATAGAAGTGGAATCTTGGGTGAGGGTAAGGGTTGGGGTTAGGTGAAAATCTTACCTGTCCCTGTTGCAACATTCACATCAATGGGATGCTGGATTCACTGATTCTTCTTTACAGTAAACGCAAAACGACTGCTTTCGCTCTCCCACTGTCAAAAAATGATGGACTAGATTCACAGATCTTTTTAGGATCGGAGTAACTGCACACACGTAGTCATTTTTTTTACACAAGTTACGTAGGATTTAGGTACGGAAGTCTATTAGGCACAAAATTCTAAATGGTACTTAGTGACATAAATATGGAGGGGCGTGGTTGCCTTATGTATGTAAAATTGGGTTAGGGGAGGCCTTTATATTAGTAATGTACGCAGGTACCTAAGCAACTTAGCACGTAAATACACCCGTAGAGTTGCCCTATGGAGTCGTAAGTCACCTAAAATCCGTCCGTGCGATGGGAGTGTCATGGGTGTTGCCTTGCATTGTACGTGCGTATATTTGCGTACTTATTACACACGTATATGTGAATCCGGTCCGATGTGTCTAAAATAGACGTATCATACCGTCAAGCCACATCTGATGTGAAGTGCCCAGATTATTATATACCACTGTGGTGATATGGTTGAAAAGGGGTCCATAGTAAGTGGTGGTACTAGTACAGGAGCACTAGTAAATGTTACCTACTTCTCTGCTCCCTTTCCAACTATCTCATAGGAGAAACTCACAACCTGTTCTACCGGTTCTACATGTTGCAAAAGTTTTATAATCCTCGGAACTATAAGACACTTATAAACTGCTTGTCTTTAATTGCTTTTCAGTTATGAAACACATTCTATTACATCATAAATAAATACAATGCTTAAAAGAAACAAACACAACATTATCTGCTAAGGTCACCTTTAAAAAACAGAAAGTGATTCATGTCATAGTCTATACCAGGGGCCAGATTTACTAAGCTGTGGGTTTTGAAGAGTTGAGGTGTTGCCCATAGCAACTAAGCGAGAGCTAGAATCTAATACCGTATTCACACTGCCGCCCGGGGCACACAGCAGACCAGCAGGGGGGACCCCGTTCACACTGCAGCTTCGACCCGGGAAATTCCCGGGTTGGGGCTGTTCACACTGAACCTGGCTTTAGTGTGAGTCAACAGTAGAAGTGGTGTGATAGGCTGAGAAAAGATGAGGTCATTTAAAGGTGACTAAAAAAGTTTAAAGGTGGTGGTGTTATGACTCAGGTCATTCTTTTGAAGACGGTGCACAAGCAAGTTGTGTTGAGCCCTGAGCTAGTGCTCTATTGTGCTATTTTGCTGTTTCACACAGCTGAGAGCTTGCTGCAGCTGCTAACACTGTGCTTCATAGCACAGTGTGGATTCAAGAGGAAGATGGCGCAATTCATGGCCGAGAGGGAGACTAGGCTACGACATTATATGCGCAGGAGGAGAGCTTTCATTAAGTCCAGCATATCCTCCATTATGTTATTCAGCACAGAGAGTAAAAGAAGAATGTGGTCCAGAGACCAGTCACGGAGAAGCTTTCTGGTCCAGGGTGGAAGCTTATGATGATGACGAATAGATTGCACACTTCCTCATGTCTCGTGGTACCTTCCAATATGTGCTGGACCTTATCACTCCAGCATTTACCAAACAGACCACAAACTGCAGAAATCCTATTTCTCCCAAGCAAAGACCAGTCATCTAGTGGTATGCCACCCCTGGAGAATACCGCACAATTGCATGTATGTTTGGAGTGGGGAGATCGACAGTTTGTACTTTAGTGCATGAAGTTACCAAGGCATTGGTGGAAACTCTTTACAAGCGGTTCATCTCCTTGCCTGTTGAGATGAGACCATCACTGGTTTCCAGCAGCGAGGATATCCGCAGTGTGCAGGTGCCATAGATGACACACATATCCCTATTATTGAACCCACAGCCATCATGGGGATTAATTCAACCCTAAAGGCTAGCACTCCATCATACTGCAGGCAGTAGTACATTACAACTATTGGTAAGTATCAATAGTTATGTAAATGTGAATGTGAATTGTCATGTATAATGTAATGTCAATCAAATGTTAACCTTTTATTTTTTTATTTCAGTTTCACTGATGTCTTCATTGGTTGGTGTCACGATCCGCAGCTGCAAGCGCCGCACTTACCCTGTCAGATGTCTGCTGGCGGCGATCTTCTCCCTGCGGTTCTGCAGTTTTGGCTGTCAGAGACTGTCACTGTACAGTGACAGTCTCCTATACTTAGCCTGACCTTGCATCTTGATCGCGGCGTCCCACGTGTATTCTGGCGTCAGGATCGGTGGTGCCTCCGGTTTGTGGGCGCCGCCATCTTGAAAGTGCTCACGTGACGCTGTCCATCAATGGGAATCCTCTTCTCCAGTCCTCCAGCCTATCGTTGCACAGGGCGCACTATTTAAACCCTGTGCACTCTATCCTCGGTGCCCAGATTAACTTGGTCTTCCAAGGTGCCTGGATGCCTGTGTTCCTAGAATATTCCTGCGTTCCTGGTAACCTCTGATCCTGATCCAGTCCTGGTAACCTCTGATCCTGATCCAGTCCTGGTAACCTCTGATCCTGATCCAGTCCTGGTGATCCTGATCCTGATCCAGTCCTGGTGATCCTGAGCCTGATCCTGATCTAATCCTGGTGATCCTGAGCCTGATCCTGATCCAGTCCTGGTGAGCCTGACCCTGATCCGGTCCAGTCTGTAATCCAGTTTCAATCTGCAATCCGGTTCCAGTCTGTAATCCAGGTCCAGTCTGCAATCCCGGTCCAGTCTGCAATCCCGGTCCAGTCTGCAATCCCGGTCCAGTCTGCAATCCGGTTCCAGTCTGCAATCCCGATCCAGTCTGCTAAATCCAGATTCAGTCTGCTAAACCCTGATCCAGTTTGCTGAACTTGATCCAAGTCTGCTGAACCCTGATCCAGTCTGCAATCCCGGTCCAGTCTGCTATCCAGGTCCAGTCTGCCGTCCTGATCTAAAGTCCTGGTCTCGCTGTCCCGGTCCTGCCGTCCCGGTTTTGCTGTCCTGGGTCCTTTTTTGGTTCCAGGTACCGTGGTTCTCGCTGTCCGGTCCAGTAGCCTTGCGGTCCAACTCACCTAGCACGCCAGTCCGGTGCACCCCAGCACGCCAGACCAGTGCACCCCAGCACGCCAGTCCGGTGCACCCAGCACACCAGTCCGGCGCACCCAATACACCAGCCCTGCGCACCCCAGCACGCCAAATCCGGTGCACCCCAGTCAGGCGCAACCCAGCATGCCAATGCGGCGCAACCCAGCACTCTAGTCCTGGTACAGTTTGCTTTTAGCTACCAGTCCTGGTCCAGTCAACTCCAGTCCTAGTCCAGTCCAGCTACCATTCAACTCTACAGTTGCTACAACCCGGATTCATTTCGCTACTTCACTCCAGCTATACAGCTTCTACAACCTAGCCTCATCTTGCTATTCCTACCTGGATGCTATCAGCCACAGCTCTCCAGCCGTAGTCCTCACCTACCCCTTGAACTCTTGTCCACGACCTTGCCACACCTGCCTGTGTGGACCCCTTGCCCACAGACTTTCCCATCTCAGTGAACATCCATTTACCTTGGACCCTCTGCCTCCCTTGATCCAAAGACTGTTCGTTATTATTGTTTGTCTCTTATTCCTGTCTTGTGCAACCATCCCTATTAAAGTCCTTCATTATTCCCCTTCACTCCTGCTCATCTGTTGCTTCCCTGGAAACTCAGGGCAGGGCCCTCCATTCCTCACAGTTCATGACAGTTTGATCTGGGCCCATGGATCCAATCGGGGAAAAACCCCAAGGCATAATGCCTACCTTGGCAAACAGATTTGAGCATCAACATTCACTCTCCACCTCAAGAAATTCTCAGTCTCTTCCGGTTAAATATGATGGAGATCCGCCTGTTGTGGACTCAGTTTTTTCAGAAACAAGTACCGACCATCTTATCCTACCTCCATCTAACCATGATAACCAACTTCTTCATGCCTTGTACTCCAAAGTTCTGTTGCTCCGATCCCAGTTGTCCCAGGTTCTTTTTTTTTTATCAAGCCTGCTCCAAAAGCTGTCCTGTCCTGGGGTGAATACACCCGCTTCCGCCAATTCCTCAGCACAATTCTGTCCCTCCATGTGGGGTTCTCATCCACCTGGTCCAGAGCTTACCCAGACCTCCAATTTGACAATTGAAAAACCAACACGGGAGACTCCTTCCCAACAAGAGGTTAAACAGGTGCACACTTGAATAAAAGAAACTACAGTATGGTTCATAAAGTAACAATGTTCTTTATTATTCTTGACAGCCCATAACACTGTGACACCAATTTGTGACAGCAATCAATAGCCAGATATATGACATAATATGCATTCAATAGCAAGATATGACATAGTATGTATTGTTCCAAATAACAACTTGTACTGGAGTCAGAACTACCTGCTATGTGGGTCCATACTAACAGGCAATGTCCCAATGTATAATACAACTGCCTGTGAGTGGATAGAGCGGTATACTGACAGTACACTAAACCGAGGGGAACCGCTGCTCACTATCTAAGAGATGGAGGGAGTACCCTATCCAAATACTAGTACCCGCAAGGGCACACTTCGCTCTTCCGAGCAGTAGCTGCCCCTACTCTACCTGAAGCTTGAGCAGTGTCCCCTCCGTGAAGACAGCCGGCAGCCGCGGGAAGGTAAACAAATCTCCATGCGCTCCTGCACGTTGTGTAAAGTGGGAGGGGCTGCCGAACCACGCCACCCGACGCGCGTTTCACCCCCAGGGCTTTGTCAAGGGTGGGGGTGGATCGTTCGGGTACGTCCTTTTGAGATCTGCCATAGCCAATCAGCCAGCCGGTTCAGCGGACGCACCCACTGTACTATATGAAAAAAACACACAGTGTTAAGAACAATGTTAAAGACGGAATTCTGTACTTATCTAATTAAAGGGTGAAGGAGTGTCTGATTAATATCTCGCTCGGAGTATTATACCGCTTATTCTGGAAATGTAATCAGATGATTTACATGCTTATTGCAAGACTTAGCGTTATTGGATAAGTTTCACCTACTAGCTTCAATAGACTATACACAATGCCTCGGATGCTATGGTAACTGGAGATATCTGTAGTAGCTTAAAGGCTAATACGAATACGAGCGAATACGAGCTTACTTATTTCACACATAAGTGTGTATATGACCTCGTATCTTTGAGATTATAACACCTATAGATAAGGTGTAATATCTTTGAAAATACATGAGGCTTTTATGGCACACATTTTGTGTTCATACTGGCCTCGGTCCAGATCAGAGCCCTAATGATAGCGCGTTCTGTGGGCTGTAATTACACACTGTAAGGGATATTTTGCTACATGCAATCCACACGTGCAAGTAAATGAGACACCTGGATGCACTTGGTGTACGGCACATGCAGCGAGATCTCTGCTGCTACGTCTCCAAATACGCTCTGCAAGTTCCGGTGCTGTATCATGTGTATGAAAGGGTTACGCATGGTTATAAATAGAGCGGAAGCTTCAGTATTCATGTTTATGCTCCAAAGCCATGGAAAAAGGAATTTACAGGAAAAATGATAATATTACCATTTTTTTTATTTATTTTACTCAAAAAAAAATAAACAGCAACCTCACAATACACTGGCAGCGATACCACATCCGTTTAATGTATTTTGCTGGATAACAATGAGGCTGATAAGAGCCCCCCCTGACCTAGATGTGACCCACAGAAGGTGCAAAGTTTCTACGTCCCTCCACCCCTTTCCTCACTCTACACGCCCCTCAGAGCACAAGCTTTGGACATCAAAGTTGCACTATTTTCTGAATGGGACGTGACAGTGCGCTCTTCAGTTCTGAGCATGCGCAGTCACCGATCACTCAAAGAAACGTCAGGCGGTGCACGCTCAGATGTGGATCGGGGCCATTGAGTGCACTTCTGCATCAGGTACATCAACAGTGACTAGGGATGAGTTCAAATCAGTATTGCTGCTTTCTGTTCCGCACATAAGCAATACCCCTGCTGGCAGCTTGGAACACGTTGGACTGAAACCAGACCTATGCAAAATGGTAGTTTTCCGCACACCCTACACTACACTTCCATGGCGGATCTGTAAAATTCCCAAACCGGACTTCTATGATGAAAGTGTTTCCAGTAGTCGGGATGTGTGTACGCAAGGAGGGAGGAGGGGATGCTAATTTTACAGTAAGGGCTAGTTTAAGCCATTATGTATCATCAAGATTTCAGACCCAACTTTTTTGTGGTGAGGGTGTGACCGAGGGAGTCAGGATATAGCAGGAATCCGGATTTAGATCTCCAAGCACAGCGGCAGTGGAGGTCTTGATCCGATCCACTATATATAAAAGAGTTACAATTAAATACAACATATACCGAGTAGTATCTCATAAAACAATACATTTATAGTGACCACTATGCAATGCAGAGAGCATTCTAGTGACCACCACTTAATGCAGAGAGCATCCTAGTGACTACCACCAAATACAGAGAGAATCCTATTGACCACCACCAAATATAGAGAGCATCCTAGTGACCACCACCAAATACAGAGAGCCTCCTAGTGACCACTATCAAACATAGAAAGCATCCTAGTGACCACCAAATGCAGAGAGCATCCTAGTGACCACCACCAAATGCAGAGAGCATCCTAATGACCACCACTTAATGCAGAGAGCATCTTAGTGACCACCACTTCATGGGGAGAGCATCCTAGTGACCGCCACTTAATGCAGAGAGCATCCTAGTGACCACCACTTAATGCAGAGAGCATCCTAGTGACCACCACTTCATGGGGAAAGTATCCTAGTGACCACCACTTTATGCAGAGAGCATCCTAGTGACCACCACTTCATGCAGAGAGCATCCTAGTGACCACCACTTAATGCAGAGAGTAGCCAAGTGACCACCACTAAATACAGAGAGCATCCTAGTGACCATTACCAAATACAGAGAGAATCATAGTGTCCACCACCTATTACAGTGAACATTGAACACCACCCAATTCAGAGAGCATTCTAGTGAACACCCACTACTATCAACATCCTAGTTACCTTGGGCTGAATCCAGACTTAAGTAAGTGCTGGAAATTAGTTACTCCTGGGCTAATGCTGATTGCAGGGGGAGTCATATTGAATCTGTTGCAAACAGTATTAGTGTTGAGAGGTGATGTTTCCTATCCCAAGTCTAAATAACAGTGTGATAGTAAAGCTGGTCAGTATCTGTGTGCAGTAAGCAATTCAAAGATATATCCCTGCATGCAAAGAATACCATTACCTTGACTCCCCCTGCAATCAACATGGTTTAGTCCAGGAGTAACTCATTCCAAGCACTTAAGTCTGGATCCAGCTCCTTGAAACAAAAAGAGGGTCTGCTGGCCTCCAAAGGTCATCGGCCTACCAGGAAAATTCCCTGTAAATCCTATGGCCAATCCACCCCTGATAGGTGTACTGATACTCTACAGATCCAGGCTTCCGGGTCTGTGACATTTTATATATTTGCAGGAGTCGGTAAAATTAAGGTATTCTTGCTCTATGATCAATGGCCCACACAATATAGTAAGCTTTGGAGGAGGATGCAATGGAAGGTCTGAAAACTACAGTATGTGGGGGCCTATTTTCAGATAGAGGCCTGGGGCCGTAGTCCTATTAGCCCCGTTGTTAATCTGGCTGAGCTGCTGTAAAGGTGGCAGCACTGAAGACCTACCAAAATGCCAGAAATGAAAGCAGTGTAACAGCAATACAGAGGAGTAACATACAGTAGCACAACACATTCTTATTTCCAACTTTTTCTCTAGGGGAGTGTGTGGAATAATTATTGTGAAATGAGCTATTAAATGATCACTTGTTCTGTTCTCTGAAACTCCCTTCCTCCTTCCTTGTATTGTCTCTCTATAAAACACCAGCCTAAATCCTGATTCTCCTACACATCTCCCAGCATCCAGACATGTCTCCAGTTACCGGCTCAGTTCTGGTCTTCATCCTCTGCTATGTGGGTGTCTCAGCTGTAGATGTACCCGCCACCGAAGATAAACCTGGTGAGTAAGAGCAGTAACTGTAGAATGCTCTCCTTGGGGTTTAGAGAGAAACATTAGCATAATACATCAGTGAATGTGACAGGTATACTGCACATAGCACAGAGCCGGATTAACCACAGGGCGCTTGCGGCGGTTGCCCCCCACACACACAAAAGTCCCCCCACAAACATCCAATCTTTAGTTCTCTTTCAGCTCTGAAGGACGATGAATGTCTGTCAATGACATCGTCCTCTTAAGCACACTGTTTTGCGGCCACTGCTGCCATATTGTGCTTAGGAGGATTTCAGTTACTGAACTACTGAAATCCAGTCTCTTAGAGAGCTGAAGGAGCACTGAAGACTGGATGGCGGAAGCTGTTATAACACGCACAGGCTGACTGGGAGATGAACAACACATGAGTGTAGATATATAGCTCTCTACATATAGAGCTTTATATCTGCACACAAACACGTGTGTGTGTGTGTGTGTGTGTTTGTGTGTGTGAGTATGTGTGTAT